>ML785583.1:505779-520372 GCA_009831015.1 Picea engelmannii
TACAGATGCCATTTTGGGAGTGATGGGTAAGGGGGAAAAGGGTGAACTGGCAGAGTCAGAAAAATTCCTCCTTAGAGTGATTTCTTGGGTTGAAAAAGATGGATTTTATTCTTCCTATTTCAATGATAGGATTAGCTTCAGGGGACAACCCTCTTCTTCTTCTATAAATGCGAGGATTTGAGGACATGAAACAAAAGATAAAAAAATTAGGAAAATGAGGGCTACGACTGATTTCTAGGCTTCCTTTGCCTGGCCTCCCAACGTTCATAGATACATATATCTTGTTCAATTACTTCACACGAGAATTCAATATTAGCCCATGTATTAGCAGTTTATAAGATAATATTGAATAAAGTCAAGGAAATGCTGGTCTGGTCTTTAAGACTATGTTCAATATTGGGCTGCCTTGTACAAGATACTGTCATGAGAAAAATCAGTCAAAGAGTCATAAACAAAAATAAGAGATATTCAAAGATAATCATGAATACAATAAAACAGAGAGATATGGATGATCTACCCAGTATGGTCGCCAAATAAATGTTGAGGAAAAGGTATGTATTAACTTACTAAATCATTTTCAGATCTTGCCTGGCTAGGACATGATAGTTAGGAATGTCACCTGGGGTTTATAGCCTCAAAATATTCACTCAATCCACAATTTTTCATTACAAGGACTGAGGTTGACTTTATAATTTAAATATGTTGCAACATTAAATAAAATTTATAAAAGCTACTGGAATATACACAGATTTCATGATAAAGTAAACATGGAGATCAAAAGCAGAAAAGTAACCTAGTCAGGAAAACACACGTATGGGACATAATAACAATTTGATTTTATTTCATTATGAGATACCAAAAATATTTTTCTCTTTACAAACCCCTGCGACGGTATGGACCAAAGTTTGATTTAGAGACCTCCGATGAACACCATACAAAAAGACTCAGACAGTAAAGTAAAACTGAAATTAATAATCTGGATCAACTTGCCACAAACTGCTGCCATTTTGAATCTGCAAGATATCCTTTATCATCCATGAAAATTAATTCACAAACAAACAAGAATACACAGACTATCAAGTATGAATCAACACCTCTAAAACAAGCGGTTGAAAAGTGTGGTTCAGTCTTGAACCTTGCCGTCTACAATAAGACCCTGCTGTCAACAAGAGAATTAGGATTTCGAATAAACTCATAAATGAATGAAAAATGAAACTATCTCATGTAACTAAAGAGAAAACCTTAGTTTTGTTTTCTCCTTCTATTCTTCTGGTGTCTCTTCTTCTTATTGAGATTTTATTCTTTCTCAATAATTTGAGGTAGTTCAACTACTTCCTTTAGTTAAGTTGATTTAACTTAACTAATTAGTTTAAGAGAAATAAATATTAATAATATAGTTAAGGGTCTTAATTAATAATAACTAAGTAGGTGGGACCCCTTGTGAATCCCATCATTTCTTCTTTTAAAATCATGAAATATAACACACAAAAGGTAATCATTTTGACCATATGCCACCCTTGTAACTCCCTTGAATATATTTTAAATTGGATATTTAAATATCAACAATAATTTATATCATATACAAAAAGAATATATATCCACGTTATCCACAAAATATCAAAATTAGGGATTGCTGTCCAAAATATACTGAAAACCATTAAACACTATCCTCATCATCTGAATCACATAAAACATAATTTAAAAACCATATTTGCCACTTTGTGAGGCAATTTTCCTTTTTTCACTGTTGTTTCCCTTAAGATTTTTTGAAGTAACAAGTGGTTGATTGGACCCTTGGGGATGTATCTCACTAATCACATGGGAGAAATCGTCCTTTAAATAAAGGTGAGAAGACCTACATTTAGAGGAATCAGTGGAGTGAGAAGAAGGGGAGGAAACTTCTTTTCCTTTGTCTTGCACAGGTTGGGGAATATCAAATTTCAATATCTTACTGGCATGTGAAGACTGAACTGACGAAACATCACTGGCAATTTGAACATTGGTATTAACAGGTGGTGGTAAAGAAAATTACATAGTGGGCCAACCAAGATGGTGAGAGACAGGCTGGTGGACAATCTCTTTCCAACCGTCATTTGCAGGGACTTCGGGCTACAAAGACACATGTGGAGGAACATGAATGCTGAGAATATTCTAAGGAGGATGGAAAAGGGGTCTTTCTAGTCGAGGGTGCATTATCCCATGGGAAAACCAATTAAAGAACCCAACTTGTAACAACTGGTTCAATTCCCGTGGGTCAATGTCAAAATGGATAGAAAATCTAGGCGTCCTATGGCCTCGACTACAATTTCCCCTGCCTCTTTTATTTCGACCATTGTTGCCTCTACTAAAAAAGCCCATCCTATAGCAAAAGTTTGTCAGTGATGAAGATTTTAGTAAACCATACATGACACTCTGCTTACATAAATCAAATTTTGACTCCAAAATTGACACAAGATACATGCAAATTCATCTATAACACATCATTCATTAATTTCCATGTGAATAGGGAATGATAGGGTTCATGGGAAATATGGAGGGAGTGTAATTAGCAAAAAATGGTATCATGGAGGGAATCAATATACAAATATTGTTAAAAAATTAACCAAACAATTAATTGTGTATAAAAATATCAAGAATATCAGTCCTCAACCCTTGCTATGTTATATTTCTTTCACTTCCACACATACTTCTCTTTTAAAATTTATATCACAGAACATGGATGAAATAAGTGAAATCAGGATCATGGAGGGAGTGTAATTAATGAAAAATGGTAGAATGATAGGGAAAATTTATGGATACTGTTCAAGTGAAAAAATCAAAACATGCTACCTCTGAAGCAATCAAAATATATCTCTATCCAAAATTTTGAAGTTTAAACAATATTCCATTTCCAAAACAATAATCCAAACTGATGCCTTCTTTAACAAAAATTCTCGCTGGCCTACGAATTGTTTTACACAGTAAACTATCTGATATGCCCAGAATTATTTAACCATAGTAATCATTATAACCATATTATCATTATATAACAGAAATGATGAACAACATCATAATCACTACAAGAATACAAAAATAATCTTAGAGTGGATGAGCCATGATTCATAACATCAACCCCAACAATGGTCCTTTAAATCCCACAGGGTCACGCACAGTGCTCCCAAAACAAAACTCATATCCATCATTAAATCAAACCATCGTTCAATGCAACCTATTTTAATTTCATTCTGAGAAGTAGTATTCAATTCGAGCATCAAACATTTCAAACACAAGTGCCTTAGCAAACAATAAAACATGACAATTTAACCAAGATACATAACATTTGTTATCAGGAACACAAGCTTCAACATATTGTAACTTCCAATGAATAAGTGAGTACAAGAGTCTTTCCACAATTGCAAATCAAGAGACCAATTAAACCCGTGTCCCAGTAACCGAGCAAGAACAATTCTCTCATCAAACTCAAACTAGAGTAAGCAATGCTTTCACTGTAATGCGTAGGGTTCGATATATATCAATCACAGTCAGTGGTAGAGATAGTGGGGAAAATTAAATAAAGGGTTTGGCGGTTTCATAACATGGAAAGCTCACTCCACATGTGTTTTTCATTATTATAATCGATCACGGATAATATGAAAATAATTCACAACATTTCTATCGACTTTATGAGCTTTGTATAAACAGACTGTATCTTCCAAAGAATAAGTGAATCCAACACTTCCTTCATCACAACATAACAAGTGACCAATTGAAACCCATGACCAAACCAAAATAACACGATTAGTGCTCCCACCAAAATCTAGGTAAGCAATGTCCTCATATTTTCATAAGGTTCACCACGCAACAATGACAATGAGGTCATAAGAAGGCAGGCTAACAACTGAGGGTTTGGACAGGATAAGGAATAAAAGGTCTTATTCCTTCATCATATTTCACTTAAACATTAACAAGGAAGTGACCAAGGCATGGAATATTAAACATGAAACCATAACTCAAAAGGCCGATGGGGTGTACAAATAACCCACATACAGGAAGCGGTGAGGAGTTATGAATAGGGAAAACTCAAAACACGAACCAGAGGTAGGGCAGGTATGAGGTTCCAAACTTAATTATTTTCCATAAAAAAGAAACGCAAACAATCATACACAATAAAAGACACGATGCTATTACTTCAACACCATGGCTCAAATACAACCACCACATGAAGCAAAACCTTGCAAATAACCAATACACGGTCCAAAATATTTCATAACATCTTGAGAAATACATAGACCATGAGAAAGAAGAGCCAACATTTTGATTTAAGTGCAGAGAAAATTTCATGGATGGAGAAGTAAGAAAACCCCATACTTGTAAAATATTGTGTAAGGAGAAAGAACCAGGGTTTTATACTTCCTCCATGACCGAGCAAGGCAGAGCAACATCAACTAACAAAGAAAAATGCAAGAATGACTAGGGTGGTAGGCTCGAGGCGAGTTTGAGTGACGTGCATTTACTACACGTTGCTTATTCCTTCAGATTTTCATTCATGGATTAGTACAAGCCAAGCCCACTAGCCAACTCACCATACCATTAAAATTCAAAACCATTAATACAACCAAATATTCCAAACTTGTTATGTTACAATTTGCAAAGTGCGCGATATTCCAAAGTGTGCCACCCCTTGCCACTATCCATATTTCTCATATGACAACTTGCTAGGAACGCAACCAAATTGAAATTCAAACCAATGCGCATAACAATAATACCAAGGGTCAAGGTGATCACCCAACTTTGCCATGGACAATATACAATATCAAAATTAAAATTGGAGTGTAATTCTTTCATCCAAAAGGCATCATAATCATATTTCACGAGAGATAATCGAGACCATATTGCTCCTTGTTTTAATCACCTTGCCCACAACATATTATCATAAACATTTTAACCATGATTTGAAGAAAATGAGCTGTAGAAACTGTGTCGCAACCAATACATAGGAAAAAAAAAGATAAGTGTCGCTTCTCCATCATAGTTCCATAAGTTAAACAAGGGGTCCCACCTACTAGTATATTCATTAATATAGTTAAATAATAAATCTTGGAAATCATTTGCGAGCATAGTATCCAACGTTGCGCTTTGAATCGTCAACAATCATTACCTATAACATGGAAATATAATCATCATTATTGTACGCCATCCATTATTTCCCTGTCGTAGTTGATCAACCGAGCGAGGGATTATCCCCCTCAACCTTATGAAGTTTTATGCTTTTCTTCTCTTTTCAGTGTTTAAAATGCAACAACCGATGCTTGGGTTGGGAAGCAAGATCAACTTAAATTATATCATCCAGATCCACACCTTAGGGATCGAATAACGCAAGCATGGATGCATGTTAGTGGAAGAACAAAGTATTGTTTGAGTGTGAAATTTCTATCCTTACGCTTTGTTTTTCTCCATACGTGACTTGGGAAGGCCATTTCTAATGATTCTCATCTCCAGTGGCCCAAATCGACAATGGAGGTTGAAATATTGAAACCTTAAATAATTCTATACCCACCCAAGTTTTCAGCAAATAATATGAGCCCATATTTGATCAATCCTCTATAACGTATTGGGTGGAAGAGGTTTTTTAATCAAGAGCATATTGGAGGGCAAGGCAGGTTGGAAAACCAAGTAGAAAAAAATAGGTGGAAAAAATATATATGCCATTGTCAAACGATGACCGAGCAACAAATGTGGTAAGTTGTAATTCGATTTAAAAAGAGATGAGGTGGCGGGCTGCAAGTGGAGAATGACAGATGCCGAAGGAAAGGAGAGAACCTTTCCTTAAAAAAATTTCTTCGACGTAATAAATATTTGACTCAAATCAAATATGAGATTGAGCAAAGGTATTTACAATTTACTTATAAATTTCAACATAAACAAATATTGAATGTCTCGGTTCAACGATACAGAAACCAACATATGTTGGGTTAAAAGTTAGATCAACAAAGTTTACACGTTTTCTCCATGAATTTCGAAGGGACACAATTTTCCAGGAGACGAGAGTCCATTTCTTGGAAAGTGAGGCTACTCGATTGCTTCATAATTATGAGAATAAACAAGATTCGATTAAGGAACATTTTTTTTAAACTAACGACAATGCTTCTCGTGTTGATATGATTTTTCCAAATCTGTCACTAATATGTTGATTAAATTAATTGTAACTAATTTTCTATACCATCAACTAATATATTGACTAGACTAAAGTAATTGTTGTGTGAGAGGAGGATTAAAATAAACTAATTGTTCCGTGAAAAGGAAAGGAAAATTATGCTGTACACCATTTCTAATAAGATAAAATAGAGAAACCAGACGAATTTAAGAATTCCTGGTTGAGTGAGTGCATGACATAGATGAAAAAAAATACCCACTATTTCAATTAAAGTACTATTCTCCATCATATGGACCAATGGTTCCTGAATGTGGAGCTAAAGATGGAGATATCAATGGTTCCTGAATGGGGAGTTAAAGAACATGGGATAAAGTTGTGTGTGCTATATGGCTAGTTTACCTTTGGGGCAGAGTGTCATCCCTCAAAATCACAGGACATAGTATTTTATAGGGGAATAGAACAAACCCCAGCCCAGACTGGCTCAACGACGAGGAAGGGTCAAATTGAGCAGACCCATATCAAGCGGTACCCGGTACTACACACAATGTTGAAATGAAAGAAAATTTAAGGGCCACCAGAGGGATGAATCAAAATAGATCATTTAATCGAAGGCCATGAAAGCTTCCCCTCGTCTCCTTATTCATTTTCACAGAGATATGAATCAGATTGACATGGGGTTTTTTCTATTTTCAAGAAAGTTGCTCATTTGACTTTATGATTTGCAGTTGCATTGATTTACTTTGTTTAATTTCTCTTCTAAATTTATGATTTTTACTTTGTTTGATTTATTTTTCATGTAGATATTATCATATTATTCGTTCAAAATTGTTTATCTTAAGACAACGACTCATGATTTGCGGTTATAAACTTATTTGTTGAAAATTGCTTATCTTAAGACAATGACTCATGATTTGCGGTTGTAAACTTGTTTTATTTTTTTGTGAGAGAGATATTATTATATCATTTTATCTTATATTAATGTTATATGAAAATGATTATACTACGAGTTATATGAGTTAATAAAAACATTTTTTTTTTTAAGTAAAAAAGATAGTACCTGCTATATTAAGTTAACAGAGAAACATTGACAAAATACACAGAGATATAGTCGTCCTGAGCCACCAAAGATGCTGTCGTTTTATCGGAAACCAACATAGTTTGGAGTGAAATGAGTCTAGGAAGATAAGCTAAAAACTATTTTTCCCTCTATCCTACCCGAAGGAAACCAGGATAGATGGCCATAGCTCAAGTTTACATTTAGCAACAAAATGATGAAACAGAAAAAAAACTAGCATAGGAGAACTCAAATACCCGGTGACCTGTCGCCATTGCCTTTCTACCACGTGGATCTGGCTGGGATGGCGAACGACTGCGCGCACATTGGACATTTCCTCTTTGCTGGAGCATTGGAGTACGCGTCAAGGAGCAAGTCAAGACGCTATCCCATGAGGAGGGATCTATGCTCCTGGTCTGCCATGTGGCCTCAGAGTTTGAACACTAGAGCCAGATGCTCTGCACAGAGGAGTGGACCATGCAAATCATTATTTCCTACCTCGTCAAAGGGTTCGTTCCCCATTTCCACGTTCATCCCTGCTCTGGCCTCGATCATGTTCAGTCCTGCTCTAGCCACGTCCACATTCATCCCTGCTTTGTTCTTGTCCACATTCATTTTTGTGCAGGCATTGTCCCGAGCCTCATCCTCGTTCGTTGCCTTCTCAGCATGGATGGTGGGGTTGTAGTCACCTGTCCACGGTATCTCTTCAACAATACAAATTGGGAATTCATCCGCCGCCTCTCCCTTCAGACTGATCTCAGCCTGTATTTCAGGCACCGTGGCTTGGGGTTCCAGGTTGGTCGCTAAATCCTCCAGGTACGACGTTTCTTCAACATAACAGGTTGGAAACTCATCCGTAGTGCCTCCCTTCAGACAACTTCCAGGCTCAATTGCCATGGTGTGCGTGCTACGTTCTGTCCCAGGCTCAGTGATAATGGCATGGAGTGCCAATTGGTCAGCTTATGCTCTCTGCTGGAGGATGGAAGTCGCCATTAACAGAGTGCGCTCTAGGTTCTTCCTCCTTTTCCTTTGTTCTTTGTGGGTGTACCAGGCCGAGCCTCGACGAGGCCTACCTCACTTCCTTGTCATTGCTGATGAGGGGTGGATAGAGATACAGAGAGAATGAACCAAAACGAGAATGAACCAGAACTGCACCAGAGCTCCCAACTGGTGGGGAGGTCCAAAACGAGAGTGAACCAGCTCTATCCAGGCTCTCCAAATTTCGAATTTCCAAATGACGGCTTCACATGGATTCCTATTAACCTTGTCATATTGAATGCTGGCTGAGCGAGTGTGTTCGCATGAGGGAGAAGTCCCTTCTCCGTATAGCGGCTGTAATGGCCAGCTACCATTGTAAATGCAGAAGGGATGGGGAGCGACCTATAGAATTTAAGATGTGTCTTGATGCTGAGCCATGTGGAAAGGCATCGCCGCGTGTCACCCCATCCGGGGGAGTTAATAAAAACATTAAAATAACATTGAATTTCAAATATATTTTTACTTGTTTATTAATTTTTAAATTCCATTATGATCTCTTAATTTCATGCATTTTTTACGACTAAATAATACTGATAATATCTTCATTGACATCTCTACCTTCACGATTGTAATCACTTAATCACATTTTTAACAACATTAGTGCATGCTCCCCGATGCATGAAAAATAAAATCACATTACTGCATGCTCCCCAATTGTTAGTACGTGCTTCCAAGTCCATTTGTAAATTCTTTAATGGCTCCCCCAATGCCTCCGATTTTATGTTTTTTAATTGAAAAAATATATTTCATTTTTTAATTATGTTTTTTTTTTTTAATTATATTTTACATTTATTTTATTTATTGAACAATTTTTAATTTATTTTTTAATATTTTATTTTTTGGAATTTAATAAAATAGATATTGTTTGAAATTTAGTACTTATTTTTTTAATTATATATTGATTAAATAATTATTTGGAAAGATGAAAGGTTTCCTAACATTACTTGAAATTGTAAACAAAATTCGTTGCGGCCAAAGAGGGGCTGGTTAAGAACATGTGTTTCCTCCTTCGATGTAACAGGTTAAAATATTGAGGGGGTAGGTTATGTACACCTCTGTAGAATTTATTATTCAAATATCTCTAATATACCACCACTTATAAATTTAAAGATAAATTTTGGTGTAATGAAGAAATAGAGAATAAGAGAAAACTAATGTACTATAAAGAGATCATTAACATCGTGCTAGAAGATCCAAAGTGATAGGTGCGGGAGGGTTCATTTTTGAACCTAAGGGGAATCAGGTCTTAACATATGCTTGGAGTTTGGGTATTGCATACAACAATCAAGCATAAGAATATGTTCTCTTTAAAGGCATTCAATTAGCTAAAGAGACATCAATTCAACATCTAATTATCATTGGAGACTCTATGAATATCATTCAAGGGATGATAAATGGAGTCCCTCCAAAAGACATTCATCTCAACAACATATGCAAAAAATTACCTATGAGATAAAGGGTATCTCACATGTTTCATTTAAGCATTTTAAAAGAGAAATAATTTTTGGGCCGGAGTCCAACTTCCAAAATGGGACATCAACACTAATGGAAACATGCCACATCACCAAATCCCATAATAAATGAGGGTCTCATTCGATCAAATGCAAGCCACATGGGTGTCATACTCTCAAGATATCCTAGACTTCATTTATCGGACGTCCGCCCCCATTTTATACCATACACTAGTGGGAAGTTCCACATATAATATCTGTGTGCATTTCCAACATGAGCAAGGTGGGATATATGGGTTGAAGTACATGGTAGTTATGATGAAGGGAAATAAGGATGCACTGGATCCATATTTGGCTTCAGAATACGAACGCCTCACACACCTGAGAGAAATCATGCCATAGGATGGGAAATATGGTTTGTGTAGGGGAATAATTAAGTTGGATAAGATCGACATTTCAACATGCATAAATAATAAGGTCACCTTCTTGGAAAATTGTCTTGGCACTGAGATGGTGGCAAGATTCCCCCCCTACATAGGTTGACATCCATGGTTTCAGGCTATTCTGGGGACTTTTCAAATTAGAAACAACATCAACGCGGTTGTCTTGGGGCTCTAACACTTAGAACGAATTTGATGATGTTGCAATCAATGATGTGAGGTGGCAAAGACCGTGGAAGGAGTAAAGATCATAAGGCATCCAAAACCACTGAAACATGGAGTTTTCAAGGCAATCACGTCTCAATTGGGTTGGCGATCAACAATTAGTATTACTAGATGACTGGAGGAGTAGAGCACTCAACAGGGTAGATGGTCCATAGTTCCTCCCCTCTTTCAAGACATGCAATTCAACAGGAGGACTGCAGTGGAAAGTTTCAAACATGAAGTAGACCTCTAAAATTCATGACCGATTTTTGGTGCCATCATTTGGATATTCTATATTGGCAATATTCCTCGTAGACACCCAATATATCAGGAATAGAATATCGCTTTCAATAAAGGGGTTTACAATGCCAATTTTTTTGTCACTCTTCAATTCTGCATGTCAATCCCAGAAACATAGGTCATCACTGGATTCCTCACGAAATTCTAAGAAGCATGAGTATAAAATTGACAATGTTCTGAACATGTGCTTAAAGACCCCTTTTTTCACACATAACAAGACTATGGGTCTCATACATGAAAAATTGGACTAATAATTTTAACACATAATTTTTTTTTTACATAAAATAACATCACCATCAGATTCCCCTCGAAATTTTGAGAAAAATGAGTATAAACACCCTATACTTTCCTCAAAGAACCCAATAACACGCAAAACGAGACAAACCCGAAAGAAGGACACCTCTTGTACATAAAACAAGGCAAAATTATGTGCATTCCCTCTCTTTGGAATTCATTTCCATGCCTCATTCATTGGTTTTCATGCCCATTAAATATGCCTAGGTTGGCTAAACCACCAACCAAAATCTTGGGCAAAAATTGGTTTTAATATAATATAATATTTAATGTTAGTTGTAACAACTAACATGCATGGTGCATTGGTAGGACACTTGTTGTTAAGACTAAGGAATATTATTTGGACTATTCAAATATTCCTCCATAGGTCATAGGTTCTATTCCATTCGGCTTCCAATTTTTTTTGATTCTCCCTTAGCCATTATTGGCCAATAAGAGAGTGTCATGTGGCACTCTCTGATTGGTCCCCATGTCATGATTTCACTGGTCCACTTATTTTCCACTTGTACCTGTATATATATACCACTTGGATTCAAACTATACCTGCCACATCATCACACTAATTCCATGTCCTCTGTGTGGATGACACGTGGCACTTTTTTTATTGGTCCACATGGACCCCTCAAAATGCCATTTCCAGGTGACATGTGGTAGCCTGACATGTTGCCATGTCACCATGATAACGTCAACATGATGTCATATTTCAGTTGTACGACCTATATAGACATGCCACGTGGTAGTTTGGGCTTGCCACGTGGCACCCCATTTGACTTTTCCCCTATTTTGGCTAAACTTTGACTGACCATAACTTCTTCATACAAACTCCTATTGAGGCGCTTTTTGCACTGTTGGAAAGCTACCGTCGAAATTTACTGAATGAAGTCATTTTCAAGAACATTTGAGAATATCAATTTTTGAGCTTTTTGAATCCTCCCAGACCTCTTTTGATCATTCTAGATCCTCTTGGATCATTCTGAGGGTAGAGTACATGTTCATTTGTTATTATTGCGATGGTAGGTTTATGATTTGCCTACTATATTGGAAGTTATGTGATGAATATGTTTTCAAAGAAGACATGAAATGCAAATTTCATAAACCATTGAAGTTTCAAAAAGATAATAAAGTTGTGATTATAATGATACTCTTCAATGAGAAGTAATTACACATCCTACTAAAATGACAAACTCATCCAAGATTGAAAGAGGAAGTGGAGAAACATTTTCTTCTGGTTAATATTAAACTAAAATAAGATATGTAATGTTAGATTATCTTCTAACATATTATTGCACTCTATCGTGCAATATGCCACCATTGGAAATTGTTGGGGGTATTTTATACATGGTACTTATGTTGCCTCATTTTCGATGAGAGATTTTGGAATTAGATAATCTCACATAATTTATTTTAAAAATTATGATGTTGGGTATTTAAATTAATTCAAAACACAACTTGTATTCTAACATTGCATTTTGAAAAGATGATATATATTTTTTCCATTTTCTAACCGAGAGTGGAATGAGTTTATCTTATCCATGCACAAGTCCAAATTCTAGCAACAAATCATAAGATAAACCTCTTATATACAATTCACACCCATAGTACTAATCGTAACAGGGGATGGTTGTTGATAGTATTAAATATATTAATGATATCAGGGCATATATGTACAGATTGTCGATGGGATGACTATTCATTGTAACTAATTGTTCATTTTAACCAAGAGTTAACATAACAATTCAGCCGAACCGTAACCATGCGTTTAAGCTAACTAATTAATTTTTCCTTTAAGTGATGCTAATTAAGGTTAAATGACTAACATGGTTTCTTTGGGAATTTATTATGGTTTGTACAAACATGTTTAACTGTCTCCATATACATTTGGAGGTCATTACTCGCTAAAAACAAAATCTAGTCAGTGTAACATAATCCTTACCCGTAACATGGAAATATAATCATAATTATTGTACTCCATCGATTATTTCCCTACCATTGGAGATCAGCCGAATGAGGGATTCTCCCCCTGAGCCTTTTGAATATTTATGCTCTTCTTCTCTTTCCATTGTTTACACCACAACAACCAGTGCTTAGGTCAGGAAGCAAGATCAAGTTAAATTATATCATCCAGATTCAGATCTCAAGGATCGAACAACACAAGCATGGATGCATGTTAGTGGAAGAACAAAGTGTTTCTTGGGTGTGAAATTTCCATCCTTATGCTTTGTTTTCCTCCATACATGACTTGAGTAGGCCATATCTTACCATTCTCATCTCCAGTGGCCAAACTTGGAAATGGAGGTTTAAATATCGAAACTTTGAATAATTATATACCCACCCAAATTTTCAGCGGAGAATATGAGCCCATATGCGATCAATACTCTATAATGTATTGAGCGGAACATGATGTTTAATCAACATAATATCGATGGGTGAGGAAGGTTGGAAAACCAAGTAGAAAAAAATAAGTGGCAACAATATATATGCCATTGACAAACGACGATTGAGAAACAAACGTGGTAAGTTGTAATTCGATGTTAAAAGAGATGAGGTGGTGAGCTGCAAGTGGACAATGATGGACGATGAAGGATATTTACAATTTACTTATAAATTTCAATAGAAAAAAACTAGCTAACGTCGTGGTTCAACGGTAGGTTAACCAATGGATGTTGGGTTCAAAGTAAAATTAGAAATGTTTACACATTTTATCCATGAATTTCAAAGGGACACAATTTTCCAGGAGACCAAAGTCCATTTCTTGGAAAGTGAGGCTACTCGATTGCTTTGTAATTATGAGAATAAACAAAAAATGATTAAGGACCATTATTTTTTAATCTAACGACAACGTTTCCCATGTTCATATGATTTTTTCAAACCATTCACTAATATATTGATTAAATTAATTGTAACTAATTTTCTATACCATCAACTAATATATTGAATAGACTAAAGTAATTGTTGTGTGAGAGAAGGAGGACTAAACTAAACTAGTTGTTTTGTGATAAGGAAAGGAAAATTATGCTATAAACCATTCCTCATAAGATCAAACAGAAAACTAGAAGAATTTAAGCATACCTTGTAACACCCCAGTTTTAATCCCTATGAACTAGAATGTATTATGTAAATGTGACATTAGGATGGTGAGCCGGTAAGGTTGGAAAGGGGATGAAGTTCCTAGAAATGTAACACACACACACACATTTAATACGTTGATGGTTGGAAGACTAACAAGGAATAGAAATAGGGGGATATTATTCCATGAGAGAGGGGGCTAAAGGGGCTAAGTAATTTTATTATATTTTATTTACCCATTTTGGTTTTAATTGAGAAAAATGGTTACATGAGATTCTTGAGGAAAGCGATGTGGATATTGGTTCTTGTAACTATATAAACTCTGGATGTGGGATTCTTGGGGGTTGTTCCTCGTTCTTCATTCATTGTTAAGAATTCCATCACTCATATTCCTATTTTTTTCTCATTCGTGTGCTCTGGGTTGGAGCATGGAAATAGATGGCTAGACGAGGAGATCCATTGTGAGATGGATATGAGGAATTTCTGATCATTTCAGGTGGGAAAGGATGAATGTGTGCATGATATCGTTGGTAGTTCTAAATGGACTGTTCACAACTGATAATCCTTGGAGTTTTCAACATGGATATTTCCTGACTAGTAGCAATGGATCCCT
>ML785583.1:520605-535672 GCA_009831015.1 Picea engelmannii
TGTATATTTATCTTTGAGATGTATTTTTTGTGTTCATGCTTGTTGGTTATTGTTGTGCATGGAACATTGTTCCTTCCTTGGATGGTTGAGCATGAATATTAATTATTACATGTGTGGTTATTGCAAACTTTCATGCTTCTTTTCAAATTAATTATTATCAGAATTCAAAATCAAATTTGAAGTGCGTTTTTGAGGTAGTGTGCCTAGCATGATGGTGGATGGGTACATTATAGATTGGTAATCAATATTATCGTTGAAACACTAGACTATTATGGGATGAAACAAGTGAAAATCATGAATATTTGCTGTCACATATTTTTGGTCTATGCGAGTTTAGGGAAAAATAGAAATATTAAAGAGAAAATTCCTTAAAGTCATGAGCAAATCCAAGTTGAAATGAGTCAAGGATGTCTAAGAATTTTAATAGATTCGATCTGTGGAGTTGCAGAGCCGAATTAAACTTGGAATATTGAAGAATTCATATTTTAATGGCAGTTGTGGTGCGAGGAAAATTTCAGAGAATTGACAACTGAGATTGTGCTCGATCTTGATATCAATGACCTATATTCATTCTTGAAAAATTTAAAAATCCTAATGTTTTCAAAGTATGAAAAATTTACCATATCAACGATTGAGATTCATTTTAGTGGTTTGAAAATGAGGAATATCGACGATCCATGCTCGATTTCGACCATTTGAAATTCAAAGGAAATCAATGGCCAAGATCATCTAGGTTGGGAGATGGACGACCCAGATTCACCTGGGTTTTGGCCAAAATTGTCTAATTGTTGAAATCAACAACAAAGATTGCCAATGGTCGATGGTCAAGGATCAATGAGTTTGACAAAGTGCTAAATTTCTCCAAGAGAAACCTATGATTTCTGATGGCCGATGGTCAGGGATTGACAAGTTTTGATGAAGTTTTGAAGTTCGCCAAGAGGTATCTCCGATTGATGATGGTCGATGGTCAAGCATCGATGAAGGAAATGGTCGATGAAGGAAATGGTCGATGAAGGAGAAGTTCAGATTCTTCCAAGTGACACTGCTAATGGTCGATGAAGGAAATGAATGTGATGACGTATCATGCCACTTGATCATCCACGTGTCATGCCGCACCATCCCTATTGATGCCTTTGGATTACGTGTCATTCCAGGTCATCATCTATGTGTCATTCCACGTTAACATAGATTCCATGTCAACAAAGGGATGGTCGATCGCCGATGGATGGTGTTCGATGAGATTTCTGAAAAAATATTGGTTTTTTGGGGAAGATCCTCGATGACCGATGAACGACGTTTGGACATCAATGAGATTCATGGGAGACTTTTGGTTTGTGGAGAAAAGCGATCGATGGGTGATGGTTGGTGATCATGCGTCGGGGAGATCAGTGGGAAGGTTTGGTTTGCGGAAATCATTGATCCTTGATCGCCGATTGCCGATAGAGAGAAGATCAACAATCCATAATGATTTTGACTTGAGATTGACAATGCATATCACACTTGGGAAAAATTGTTCCACAATTTCGGTGAGATATTTTGGAATTAGATAATCTAACACAATTTATTTTCAAAATTATGATGTTGGTTATTTAAAATAATTCAAAACACAACTTGTATTCTAAAATTGCATTTTGAAAATCTTATGTTTAATTTTTTTCCATTTTCTAACCGAGAGTGGAATGAGTGAATCTTATCCATGCACAAGTCCAAATTCTAGCAAAAAATCATAAGATAAACCTCTTATATACAATCCAGACCCATAGTACTAATCGTAGTAGGGGATGGTTGTCGATAATATTAAATATATTAATGATCTCAAGGTGCATATGTATAGATTTCCGATGGGATGGATGGTCTTTGTAACTAATTGCTGATTTCAACCACGAGTTAACCGGATAATTCAGTTGTACCCTAACCATGAATTTAACCCAACCAATTAATTTTTCCTTTTAGTGATGATAATTAAGGTTAAACGACTAACGTGGTTTCTATGGGCATTTATTGTGGTTTGTACAAATAGGTTTAACTGTGTCCATATCGATATGGAGGTCATCACTCACTAAAACGACAATATAGTCAGTGTAAGATATTCTTTACCTATAACATGGACATATAATTATCATTATTGTACTCCATCCATTATTTTCCCACCGTAGCAGATCAACCGAGTGAGGGATTCTCCCCCTCATCCTTCCGAAGCTTTATGCTCGTCTTATTTTTTTGGTGTTTACACTGTAGCAGTTGGTGCTTGGGTCGGGAAGCAAGATCAACTTAAATTATATCATTCAGATTATGACCTCAAGGATCGAACAACGCAAGAATGGATGCATGTTACTGGAAGAACAAAGTGTTTTTTGGGTGCGGAATTTCCATCCTTACACTTTTTTTTCCTCCATACGTGACTTGGGTAGGCCATTTCTAACCATTCTAAAATCCAGTGGCCCAACTTGACAATGGAGGTTGAAATATCAAAACCTTGAATAATTATATACCCACCCAACATTCTAGCAGAGAATATGAGCCTAGATTCGATCAATCCTCTATAACGTATTGGGTGGCACAAGATGTTTAATCAAGAGAATATCGATGGGTGAAGCAGGTTGGAAAAACAATCAGAAAAAAATAGGTGGCAACGATATATAGGCCATTGAAAAACGATGATCGAGCAACGGATGTGGTAAGTTGTAATTCGATGTAAAAAGAGATGAGGTGGTGAGACAAAAGTGGACAATGATAGATGATGAAGGCTAGGAGAGAACCTTTCCCTTAAAAAATTTCTTCGGTGTAATAAATATTTGAATTAGATCAAATATGAGATTGAGCAAGGCTATTTACAATTTACTTATAAATTTCAATAGAAAAAACTAGCTAACGTTGTGGTTCAACGGTAGGGAAACCAACGTATGATGGGTTCAAAGTCAGATTATAAATGTTTACATGTTTTCTCCATGAATTTCAAAGGGACATAATTTTTCAGGAGAGAGTCCATTTCTTGGAAAGTGAGGATACTCGTTTGCTTCATAATTATGAGAATAAACAAGATTTGGTTAAGGAGAATTGTTTTTAAACTAATGGAAATGTTTCCCGTGTTCATATGATTTTTTCAAACCATTCACTATTATATTGATTAAAATAATTATAACTAATTTTCTATACCATCAACTAATATATTGACTATACTAAAGTAATTTTTGTGTGAGAGAAGGAGGACTAAACTAAACTAATTGTTCTGTGAGAAGGAAAGGAAAATTACATTGTACATCATTGCTCATAAGATAAAATAGAGAAACAAGAAGAATTTAAGCATACCTGGTTGAAAGAGCGCATGGCATAGATGAAAAAAAATACCCACTACTACAATTCAAGTAATTTTCTCCATCATATGGACCAGTGGTTCCTGAATGGTGAGCTAAAGATGGAGATTCCAGTGGTTCCTAAATGGGGAGCTAAATAACATGGGAGAAAACCATGTGCGATATATGGCTAGTTTACCTTCGTGGCAGAGTGTCATCCCTCAAGATCTAAGGACACAATGTTTTATAGGGGAACATAACAAACCCCAACACAGATCAACTCGATGATGAGGAAGGGTCTGATCGAGCGTTACCCGATACTCAACCCAATGTCGAAATGAAATAAAAGTTAAGGGTTTCCCAAAGGGATGAATCAACCTGGATCATTCAATCAAAGGCCAATAAATCTTCCCCTCGTCTCCTATTCATTTTCACATAGATATGAMTCAAGTTGATATGGGGGGGGTTTTTTATTTTCAAGAAAGTTGCTCATCTGAGACTATGATTTGYAGYTGCAGTGATTCAGTTTGTTTAATTTCTCATATCACTCTATGTTTTTTACTTTGTTTGATTTATTTTTCATGTAGATATTATCATATTGTTTGTTGATTTTTTTTTTTTTATCTTAAGACAACGATTGAAGATTTGCGGTTATAAACTAGTTTTATTCTTTTGTCAAAGAGATATTATTATATCATTTTATCTTATATTAATGTTACATGAATATTATAATACTACGAGTTATATGAGTTAATAAAAACATTAATATAACATTGAAGTTCAAATATATTTTTACTTTGTTTATTAATTTTAAAATTCTGTTATGATATCTTATTTTCATTTATTTTTTATGACTAAATAATACTGAGAATATCTTCATTGGCATCTCTACCTTCATGATTGTAATCACTTAATCACACTTTTAACAACATTAGTGTAGGCTCCCCAATGCATGAAAAAGAAACTCGCATTAGTGCATGCTCCCCAATTGTTAGTACATGCTTCCCAGTCCATTTGTAAATTCTTTAATGGCTCCTCCAATGCCTCCCATTTTATGTTTTTTAATTGAAAAAATATATTTCATTTTTTAATTATGTTTTTATTAATCATATTTTATGTCTAAATTATTTATTAAATAGTTTTTAATTTATTTTTTAATATTTGGAATTTTAATTCAATGAAGTTGCAGTCAGCGGCGTGAGGTGGCAAAGAACGTGGAAAGGGTAAATACTACAAGGCATCCAGAACCGCTGAAACATGGTGCTTTCAAGGTAATCATGTCTCAATTGGGTTGGCGGTCAGCAATAAGTATTACTAGACGACTAGAAGAGCAGAGCACTTAGCAAGGTAGTTGGTATCATACATGAAAAATTGGACTAAGAATTTTCATACATATAATTTTTACACAAAATAACATCACCATCAGATTCCCCTCAAAATTCTGAGAAAGAATGAGTACAAACACCCTATACTTTCCTCAAAGAACCCAATAACACGCAAAATGAGACAAGCCCAACAGAGGGACACCTCTTGCACACAAAACAAGGAAAAATTCTGAAATTGGAATGAAATTATGTGCATGCCCTCTCTTTGGCACGTGTTTCCATGTCTCAAGAATTAGTTTTCATGTCCATTAAATAGGCCTAGGTTGGCCAAACCACCAACCAGAATCTTGGGAAAAATTGGTTTTAATATAAATATAATATTTAACGTTAGTTGTAACAACTAACATGCATGGCGTATTGGTAGGAGGCTTGTGGTTAAGACTAATGAATATTCTTTGGAATATTCAAATATTCCTCCATAGGTCATGGGTTCTACTCCATTCAACATCTGACAAATTTTGATTCTCCCTTAGCCATTATTGGCCAATCGGAGAGTGCCAGGTGGCACTCTTTGATTGGTCCTCGTGTCATGCTTTCACTGGTCCACTTTTTTGCCACATGTACCTCTATGGATATTCCACTTGTCTTCCAATTGTACCTACTATGTCATTGCACGAATGCCACATCATCTATACAAATGAAACATCATCCATACGAATGACACGTGGCACTTTTTTTATTGGTCTACATGGACCCCCAAAAATGCCATTTCCGCGTGACACGTGGAAGCATGACATGCTACCACGTCACCATGCTAATGCCAGCATGATGTCATTTGTCAATTGTATGACCGTATAGACATGCCATGTGGCACCCCCTTTAACTTTTTCCATGTTTTGGCCAAACATTGACCGACCATAACTTCTTCATACAAACTCCTTCTGAGGTGCTTTTTGCACCATTGTAAAGATATCGTTGAACTTTACTGAATGGAGTGATTTTCAAGAAAATTTGAGAATATCAATTTTTGAGCTTTTTGGATCCTCCTGGACCTTTTTTGAGCGTTCTAGATCCTCCTGGATCATTATGAGGGTAGAGTACATGTTCATTTGTTATTATTGCAATGGTAGGTTTATTCTTTTGCCTACTATATTGGAGGTTATGTGATCAAAACGTTTTCAAAGAAGACATGAAATGCAAATTTCATAAAGCATTGAAGTTTCAAAAATATAATAAAGTTGTGATTATAATGATACTCAATGAGAAGTAATTACAGATCCTACTAAAACGTCAAACTCATCCAAGATTGGAAGAGTAAGTGGAGAAACATTTTCTTCTGGTTAAGATTAAACTAAAATAAGATATGTAATGTTAGATTATATTCTAACATATTATTGCACTCCATCGTGCAATATGCCACCATTGGAAATTGTGGGGGGTGTTTTATACATGGTACTTGTGTTGCCTCATTTTCGATGAGAGATTTCAGAATTAGATAATCTCACATAATTTATTTTAAAAATTATGATGTTGGCTATTTAAATTAATTCAATACACAACTTATATTCTAACATTTCATTTTGAAAAGTTGATATTTTTTTTTTTCCATTTTCTAACCGAGAGTGGAATGAGTTTATCTTATCCATGCACAAGTCCAAATTCTAGCAACAAATCATAAGATAAACCTCTTATATACAATCCACACCCATAGTACTAATCGTAACAAGGGATGGTTGTTAATAGTATTAAATATATTAATGATATCAATGCACATATGTACATATTGTCGATGGGATGACTATTCATTGTAACTAATTGTTCATTTTAACCAAGAGTTAACAAAATAATTGATCCAGATGATTTTCAGCACGAAATGAGAGCGGAGATATAATAAATAAATGTAGAGAGATATATCGGATATCCAATATTATAACAGAAATGTATCAGAGATGAAACCATAAACACATATATATAGTAATACACAATTTTTCTAGTAATGAGCGAAAATGTACAAAGACTGTAAAATACATAGTGAAAGACTCGTTGGTGGAAACTTATCTCTGAGAAGAGATGTGACAGCTACTCGCATCCGTGAGAAGATGATTTTACAATGAGGATCCAAAGGCCTTTTTATCATAAATAAAATCCAAAACCCTAACCCCGAAAGATGAAAAACCAACAATTTTGTGGACACCGTTTTGGGTAGTTTGGTGTATCAACTTCCCGGGGGCATAACTTTGGCATACGATCTCCGTTTGGGGAGAACGATAGATCGTTAGAAATGTATCATCGATAAGATTCATCTTGAGGGATCAATTAAAGCCTTCAAATATCATTGAGAATATTTATCCCAAAAAACCTTTATTTAGGCCCTCAAAATGGCCTCGAAAGTTAAAAATTGCTAAAGATAGTAAATTGCCAAAATTGCCAGAAAAATGTTTTGAGTGAGTTGGAAAGGTGGTTGGCCACCGATATCCACCTAGATCAATCCTTCCTCCTTATGAATAAATGGCCTCCATTTCATTGAGTTCCCGGGGGAGAGGAAAACGAGTTTTATGAATTTGCATCTTGATGAGCTGCTTGCCTTGTTGGAGAAGTTGCACTGCTTAGATTTTTGAAGGTTTTTAGGAACCTGTGGCTAGAAGGGTTGGAAATTTTTAACCATTCTGGCTACATGAGATGTCTGTGTGCAGAAGGAATCTTTGCACTTTTTTGCAGTCTTGTCGACCTGCTTCTGTTGGATAGAAGGTGCTTGGGCCAAGGCTGTAGTGGTTGTAGTATTCCGTTCACCTTTTAAAGATATTGTGAAGAAGCTAAATTTTATAGTATGAGATACTACCTTGAGGAATTGTTTAGGTGGGACATTAGTCAGAACCACCTCTGGTATCCTATAGAGATGCCCCCCCAGAGTAACAATGACACTATGGGGTCGAGATTCATATATAGGATGGAACTTCCACATATATGGCTGGCCCAAGAGAACATCACAAACATCCAGCGGGGAAACATCACATAATACCTCATTCTTGAAGGGATGGATTTCGTATGACAATCAACACTGTGGGCTGACATGAAGATCTCATCCCTGGCAAAGCCACCCAATGTTGTATGTTTGTAGGTGTGGTGTTGTCGACAATCCCAACTTTTTGACAACCTATGCTGCGATGAGATTCTTCCGGCTTCTGCTATCAACAATAAAATGCAGTGGAGTCCCCTTCACCCACATCCGTGAATGAAAAAGGCGTTGCCCCTATTCAGGATCTGTTGGTTCTTCTAGTTGAATTTCCACAGTCGCAACAATAGCAGTGGTGTCTGCGTCAATGATCTGTCTTCTATCAACATTTTCTGAATCCGATTCTGAATCAGGGTTCGACTCCTTGTCTTTGATTTCAGCCACCAATGATTGTTTTGAACAACATTCGTCAGTGTTGTGCCATGGGATTTTTGTAAATTCTAACCTTGTACATTATCTACTACAAACAGATATTCACTAAAAGAACATAAAAGATACAATAGAAAATACAAACATTACACAGATATTTTTCCCCTGGAAAGCCAAACTGGGAAAACCAACATATTCTATATTCATTCATATGTGTTACATTGTTTACAATACAATATACATATAGGAGCCAGCGACATCCAAAACCCTAACCCAATGACCTGGATTAGTCCACAACCCTAATTTCTTAACTGGAAATAGAAAACCATCGACAAAAACCATGTGCCGAAAAACCACCTAAATATGTGACACGTTTCTCGAGGTAGATAATTTTTCTTGGGGGTGCTGCCCCCAAACCCCCGCACGGGGGGTTTCACCCCCTGCACACCCCCTCTAACCCTCCTGTGCACCTAACACAGACACTCAGACACTATTACTCATGCAAAGAATATAACACATACCCAACATTCTTCCACTTGTTGTTTTCTTTGCACATAGGGGGTTACAGGGTTACATAGTCAACAATCCAGGGTAGCAATGCCCATGGATCCTCTAGAACAAGAGAACTTCTCAGTGCTCACATATTTTGTTAATGAATCTACAACATTCTTCAAAGTTTCCATCTTCATCAACAATACTTTCTTTTCTTCAACCATGTCTCTCACAAAGTGATATTGAATATCAATTTGCTTTGTCTTTGAATGATGAGCTGGGTTCTTTGCCAGAAAAATTGCACTCTAACTATCACAATCTATCCTTATAGCTTGTTGTACCAACCCAATACCTAAACACAATCTTTGTAACCATACTGCTTCCTTACCTGCATGAGTGGCTGCCATGTATTCAACTTCTGTAGTTGAAAGTGCCACTACAACCTGTCTTTTGCTCATCCAACTTATTGCTCCTCCAAACAGATTAAGCACATACCCACTTGTAGATATCCTATGATCCATATCTCCAGCTCAATATGCATCCACAAAGCCATGCATATCCACCACTTTGTCTAATCTTGGTCTTCCTTCGTAGCACAATTCATAGCTAGCAGTGCCACACAAATAACTTAAAACCCTTATTACTGCCATCCAATGCTCCTTCCCTGGTTTTGACATATACCTTCTCAAAACTCCCACTGCATGTGCAATGCCTAGTCTAGTATAGACCATTGCATACATCAAACTGCCAACTGCACTTGCATATGGAACATGAGACATGTCCTCCTCCTCTTCATGTGTCTTGGGAAACTGATATGCATATAACTTTACACCAACATGAATAGGAACCTTGACCGGTTTACATTCCTACATATTAAACCTCTGCAATATTGTCTTGACATATTTTCTCTGATTTAATAAGAGTTTCCTCCTTTTCCAATCTCTTTTAATTTCCATACCCAAAATGAAATTTGAAGCACCAAGATCCTTCATGTCAAATTTAGAGGGCAACTGAGTTTTCACATCCTGGATAATCTCCTTGTTGTTTCCTATCTACAACATGTCATCCACATACAAGACCAAATAAATCAAATGATCACCAATTAATTTAAAATACACACAATGGTCCTCTTTTCTTATTGTGAAGCCAAGTCCCAACATATAAGTATCAAATTTTTGATACCACATCCTTGGTGATTGTTTTAAGCCATACAAGGAATTTTTCAGCTTGCATACCAACTCCTTCTTTCCCTTCACAACATAACCTTCTAGTTGCTTCATATAGATTTCTTCTTCTAGATCCCCATGTAGGAATGTTGTCTTCAAATCCATTTGTTTTATTTCAAAATCAAATGCAACAACAACAAATAACAAAAATCTTATGGAGATTAACTATGCAACAGGAGAAAAAATATCACCAAAATCAATTCCCTCAACATGGGAATAACCCTTTGCTACTAATTGAGCTTTGTATTTCTCCACTTTTCCTTCTGCATTCAACTTCTTTTTAAATACCCATTTTCTGCCAATGGGATTTCTTCCAGCTGACAACTCCACTAGATCCCAAGCCTCAATCTTATCCAAAGATTCCATTTCTTCATTCATGGCCCTTTTCCAGATATTTGCATCCTCTGAATCCACTGCCTCCTTGAAAGTTCTAGGATCATCATCAGTAATAGACAAAGAAAAATTTGAATGGAAATCAGATGGAGTATACCTTTCTGGTAGCCTTCTTTTTCGAACCGATCTCCTCAATACTGGAGTATGAGGATCTTCTTCTTCCGATTCTTGTTCTTCTGTAGAGTCCGACTCATCATATTTTAAATCAAACTCTATTTTCTCTGGTTCTTCCTTACTTGGTAGGAATTCCTGTTTAACAACATCCTTCATTTATCTAAATACCACATCTCTGCTATACACTACCTCCTTAGTTTCTGGGTTCCAAAGCTTATGACCTTTGAGACCATCTTTGTATCCAATAAAGATACACTTTTCGACCTTCTTATCTAGCTTACTCTTGTTTTCCTTTGGAACATGAACACATGCATCACAACCAAATACCTTGAGATGTGTGAGAGAAGTTTCCTTACCAGTCCATACCTCTTGTGGAGTATTTTCATCCAACACTAATGAGGGTGATCTATTGACCAGGTAACATGCAGTACCCACTGCCTCTACCCAAAATTCTTTCCCCAACCCGACACCACTGAGAATGCACCTTGCTTTTTCCATTAGAATCCTGTTCATCCTTTCTACAACTCCATTTTGCTGAGGTGTATATGGAGTAGTCTTCTGCCTTGCTATACTGCACTTCTTACAAAATTCTTCAAGTTCATTCCCGCAGAACTCTCCGCCATTATCTGTCCTTAGCACCTTAATTATTTTCTCTGTTTGATTCTCAACAAGAGCCTTAAACTCTTTAACTCAAATACTTTGGATTTCTTCTTGAGGAAATATATCCAAGTATTCCTCGAGAAGTCATCTATAAATGAGATGTAGTACATAGATTTTACCAATGATGGGACTAACACAGGTCCAAAAATATCACTGTGAACTAGCTGTAAGATTCCTTCTGCCCTCTTTGCACCAGAGGGGAATCTTACCCGATTCTGCTTCCCATATATACAATGTTCACAAAAATCGAAATCTAGAGAGCAGTTAGACATACCTTCTACCATATGTTTACTGTGTAGTAGACGAAGACCCTTCTCCCCAATATGCCCAGTCTTTGATGCCACAACATAGCCTTTTCAATAGAGACTATAAGAGTTCTTTCTTCTTCAACTCCAATATCAGGAACAATGTAACTATTACACCCATCACTAATAGTGCTTCCTTCCATATTATACAGAGTTTGAAACCAAACTCCTTTCAACAACACCATTTCTCCTCGAACCATCCTACAGGTTTCCTTTTCAAATATTGTTTTTACCCCTGCATCATCCATTTTTCTTACATAAATCAAATTTTTGGCCAAACCTAGGATGTGCAGAACACCAAACAGTGTTCTAATCCTTCCATCTATGAGCCTCAACTTGAATCTTCCTCGTCCTATGATTCTGGTTGTCGAATCATCACCTAAGAAAAAATTACCTCCATCATACCTTTCATGTTCGCAGAACCACTCCCTGTGGGGAGTCATATGAAAGGATGCACCAGATTCAACCAACCATGCCTCATGATCTGCATGTGTGCTTGAAGAAGCCAAGTACATATCCCCTCCTTCTTACTTGGAGGTCTTTTACTCTATAGAATGAGATTCTTCAGATCCCTTCTTTTTCTCAACCTTGGATCTACATTGCTTCTTGTAGTTCCCTTGTTTTCCACATCTCCAACACCCTTACAAACTTTCAGGGAGATTTATATCTACCCTTAGACTTAGATATCCCACTTGAGAAATTAGATCTATTCCTTTCCTGGGAACGACCTCTTGCAAATAATGTGTCTGTGCTCTGTCCTTCCATATTCTTCTGTCTCATCTCCTCCGATAACAAAGATGAGACCACTTATTCAAAATTCAAGGCAGTTGTATTACTACCTATGGCCACAACCAGGCCATCCCATGAGTCTGGTAAATAACACAATAAATTGATACATTTATCTTCATCTGGAATTTTAATTTCAACAGATACTAACTGACTTACCATAGTATTGAAGGCGTTTAAATGCTCTGCCACTGAGTCTCCATCTCTCATCCTCAGGTTATAAAGCTTATTTCTTAGGAATAGTTTATTTACTAGAGACTTAGACTGATACAACTTCCCCAACTTTTCCCATAAATCCTTGGTTGTAGCTTCCTCTGACACATTCAGTAATACTGAATCAGAGAGACACAGTTGGATTGTGCTCTTTGCCTTATGATCCAAATTTTTCCAGTCATTTGCTGAAGTTCCTGTAGGTGCAGTACTTGGATCTACTGCGATCCATTGATCTCTGTCCACCAACAAATATTTCATCTTGAGCTTCCACAACTCAAAACTTTTCCCATTAAACTTCTCGATCTCCAACTTCGAATTGCTCGCCATTTATTTTCACCTAAAAGATCAATACCACATATCTCCCACTGTAGCAAGGCTTATCATAGTCCCGAGCCAAACCCTTGACCACAAAGGCGTCCCCCTAAAGCCAATAAATCTCTGATACCAAATGTAAATTCTAACCTTGTACAATATCTACTACAAACATATATTCAGTAAGAGAACAAAAAAGATACAATGGAAAATACAAACATTACACAAAGATTTTTTCCCTGGAAACCCAAACCGGGAAAACCAACATATTCTATATTCCCACATATGTGTTACATTGTTTACAATACAATTGACATATAGGAGACAACAACATCCAAAACCCAAACCCAATGACCTGGATTAGTCCACAACCCTAATTCATTAAACATAAATAGAAAACCATCGGCAAAAACCACCATGTGCCAAAAAACCACCTATATATATATCACTGGCTGCAAGATAGATAACAACAATAGATAGGGGGATAAAGGGGCTAATTATTTTTATTATATTTTATTTACCCATTTTGGTTTTAATCGAGAAAAGTGGTTACATGAGATTCTTGGGGAAGGCCATGTAGATCTTGGTTCTGGTAACTATATAAACCCTCCTCATGGGTTGTTTGGGAGTTGTTCCTTGTTCTTCATTCATTGTTAAGAAATCCATCACTCATATTCCTAATTTTTTCTCATCCATGTGCTTTGGGTTGGAGCATGGAAACAGATGGCTAGAGGAGGAGAGCCATTGTGATATTGATGTGAGGAATTACTGATCATTCCAGGTGGGAATGGATGCATGTGTGCATGATATCGATGGAAGTTCTGAATGGACTATTCACAACTAAGAGTCCTTAGAGTTTTCAGCATGGATATTTCTTGACCAATAGAATTGGAGCTCTAGAGAGAAATGGAACATCCCGAGGGACTGCATGGCGGAGAAAGGGGTTCATTTCTTTGGGTTGTGTAGGTTGAAGGGGAAAGAGAGAGGGAAATTAGGATTGTTGTGTGGTTGGGAAAACCTCAAAGCTAATTAGCCAACTGGTGTGTGCTTTAGATTTGGCCTAGGACCCATCCTTGTGGATTCATAGCCCTGACTCAGGGGTGACTTGTTGTTGAGGATTGGAAGACCAATGTCTATGGTTGGGATGAACGTCCTTGGTATGCATTTAGTTGGTTATGGTTTAGTTAAAGATAAGTGCTCTTTGTGTTTTCTGCATAATTTATATTTTTTTGTGTATATTTATTTCTGAGATGAATTTTCTGTGTTCATGCTTGATGGTTATTACTGTGCATGGCACATTGTTTATTACTTGGATGGTTGAGAATGAATCTTTATTATTGCATGTGTGGTTATTGCAATCTTTCATGATTATTTTTGAAATAATTATTTTCAGAATTCAAAATGAGTTTTTAAGTGTGTTTTTGAGGTAGCGTGCCTAGCCTTTTGGTGGCTGGGTATGTTACATACCTCGTTGGGTGAGCGAATGACATAGATGAAAAAAAATACCCACTACTACAATACAAGTAATTTTCTCCATGAAATGGACCAGTGGTTCCTAAATGGGGAGCTAAAGATGGAGATACTAGTCGTTCCTAAATGGGGAGCTAAATAACATGGGAGAAAACCACGTGCACTATATGGTTAGTTTACCTTCAGGGCATAGTGTCGTCCCTCAAGATCCCATGACATATTATTTTATAGGGGAACAAAAGAAACCCCAGGTTAGACTAGTTTGATGACGAGGAAGGGTCCGATCGAGCGGACCCAGATCGAGTGGTACCCATTACTCTACCCAATGTTGAAATGAAAGAAAAGTTAAGGGTCACCCAAAGGGATGAATCAACCTGGATCGTTTAGATGAAGGCCATGAAATATTCCCCTAGTCATGTCCTTTTTCATTCTCATAGAGATATGAATCAAGTTTATATGGGAGGTTTTTCTATTTTCAAGAAAGTTGCTCATTTGTCTCTATAATTTGCAGTTGTAGTGATTTAATTTGTTTAATTTCTCATCTGAATCTATGATTTTTACTTTGTTTGTTTTCTTTTTCATGTAGATATTGTCATATTATTTGTTGAAAATTGTTTATATTAACACAACAACTCATGATTTGCGGTTATAAACTTAGTTTTTGAAAATTGTTTATCTTAGGGCAATGAATCATGATTTGCGGTTATAAACTTGTTTTATTTTTTTGCCAGAGACATATTATTATATTATTTTATCTTATATTAATGTTATATGAATATTATAATAGCATGATTTATATAAGTTAATAAAAATATTAATATAACATTGAATTTCAAATATATTTTTACTTTGTTTATTAATTTTTAAATTTCGTTATGATCTCTTCATTCAATGTGTTTTTTATGACTAAATAATACTGATAATATCTTCATTGGCATCTTTACCTTCACGATTGTAATCACTTAATCACATTTTAACAACATTAGTGCATGCTCCCCAACGCATGAAAAATAAACTCACATTAGTGCATGCTCCCCAATTGTTTTTTTTTAACACAAACGAGTATGGGACTTTATTTAGAATAAGGCAGAGGGGG
>ML785583.1:567603-588632 GCA_009831015.1 Picea engelmannii
TTTTTTTTTTTTTTTTTTTATTCGGGCTGACATATTTTCACCGGGCCGACATATTTCCGGGATAACATATTTCCGGGACCACATGATATTAGGTGGTTTTTGGGCACATGGTTTTTTTCCGATGGTTTTCTATTTCCGATTAAGGAATTAGGGTTTTGGACTAATCTAGGTCATTGGTTTAGTGTTTTGGATGCTGCTGGCTCCTATATGTATATTGTTTTGTAAACAATGTAACACAATGTATGAATATAATATATGTTGGTTTTCCCGGTTTGGGTTTCCAGGTGAAAAATATTTGAGTAATGTTTGTATTTGCCATTGTATCTTTTCTGTTCTTTTCTGAATATCAATTTGCAGTAGAATTGTACAAGGTTAGAATTTACAATAAGTTCAAATCCAGAGGGGGGTAAGCTATGTACACCTCTGTAGACTTTAGGATCCAAATCCCTTAAATATACCACCGCCTCTAAATTTAAAGAGAAATTTTGGTGTAATGAAGAAATAGAGAATAAGAGAAAACTAATGTACTATAAAGAGATCATTAAGATCATGCTAGAATATCCAGGGTGGTAGTTGCGGGAGGGGTCATTTTTGAACCTAGGGAGAATCAGGTCTTAACATATGCTTAGATTTTGGGTATTGCATCCAAAAATCAAGCATAAGAATGCACTCTCCTTAAATGCGTTCAATCAACTAAAGAGACATCGATTCAACATCTAATTATCATTAGATACTCTACAAATATCATTCGAGGGATGATAAATGAAGTCCCTCAAAAATTCATTCATCTCAACAACATATATAAAAAAACTACCTACGAGCTAAATGGTATCTCATGTGTTTCATTTAAGCGTTTTAAAAGAGTAATAAAATTTGGGCCGACTCCCAAGCTAACTTGGGAGTCCAGCTTCCAAAGGGGGCATCAACATTAATGGAAACATGTCACATCACCAAATCCCATAATAAATGAGGGCCTCATTCGATCAAATGCAAGCCACATGGGTGTAATTCTCTCAAGACATACCAGATGTAATTCATTGGACGCTCGCCCCCATATTATACCAGACACTAGTGGGAAGTTCCACATATAATATATGTGCACATTTCTAGCATGATAAAGGTGGGCTATATGATTTGAAGTACATGTTAGTTATGGCGAAGGGAAATAAGGATGAAATGGATCCCAATTTGAATTCAGAATACAGACGCCTCACACACCTGGAAGAAATCATGGTAGAGGCTGGGAAATATGGTTCATGTAGGGGCATAATTAAGTTGGATAAGATCAACATTGCAACATGCGTGACTAATAAGGTCACCATCTTGGAAATTTGGCTTGGCACCGAGTTGGTGGCAAGATTTCCCCCCTACACAGGCTGGCCTCCATGGTTTCATGCTATTTTGGGGATTTTTCAAATTATAAATAACATCAACATAGTCATCTCAAGCCTCTCACACTTAGAACAAATTCAATGAAGTTGCAGTTAGCGGCGTGAAGTGGCGAAGACTGTGGAAGGAGTAAAAACCAAAAGGCATCCAAAATCGTTGAAACATGGTGTTTGCAAGGTAATCATCTCTCAATTGGGGTGACGATAAAAAATTAGTATTACTAGATGACTAGAGGAGCAGTTCACTCAACATGGTAGTTGGTCCATAATTCCTCCCCTCTTTGATCTAGGTGGATATCGGTGGTCACCCACCTTTTCCAAATGGCTCAAAACAATTTTCTGGCAATTTACTATTTTTAGCAGGTTTTAACTTCCGGGGCCATTTTGAGGGTTCAAATGAAGGTTTTTCGAGATCGAGGTTCTCAATGATAGCTAAATGAAAAATTTAGCCCCCAAAATGAATCTCCTCGACGATACATTTCCAACGAGTTATCACACGCCTAAAATGGAGATCGTATGCAAAAGTTACGACCCCAGGAAGTTGATGTACTCACTTACCCAAATAAGGCCCACATGACTTTTGGTGCTTCATCTCCTAGGGTTAGGTTTTTGGATGTCTAGGGTTTTTGGCATTCCCGGTTATTGTAAAAAGGCCTTCAGAGCCTCATTGTAATCATCTTATTGTGAATGCGAGTAGCCATCACATCTCTTCTCAGAGGTAAGTTGCCACCATTCTATTGAGTCTTTCACTCTATATTTTACAATCTCTGTATATTTATTTCATTAATAGAAATCATGTATTACTGTATATTTGTGTTTATGGTTGCATCTCTGATATATTTCTGTTATATTATTGAATATCTGCAATATCTTTGTGCATTTCTTTATTATATCTCCGATCTCATTTCGTGCCGAAAATAATCTGGATCAGTGGTATCAGAGCAGGTTTCTCTTGATCATTTTTTCAGTGCATGTCCCCAATGAGGTCCGAGTATAGCAAGTTCGGTCTTGAGCTTTTCTCTCTTGAAGAAAATCTCTCCCGTACACCCAAGAAACCCTCAATGGCGGAAGAACAAAAAAATGACGGAGCAGACGATCCTATCAATCTGTTGCTTGAGCAAGCTCTCACGCGATAGAGGAACGAAATGATGGAGAATTTTTCCCACATCCTTAAACTCCTACCAATAGCATCAGGTGCATCTTCATCAAGAGGCCACTTTGGAGGCACTTCACCTTTCAAGGTACAAGTTAATTTTGATATTCCTGTATTTGAAGGACAGATAGATGCAGAAGCCCTAGAAAAATGGTTAACTCTGCTAGAAGGTTATTTCTCTGCTAGAAAATATCACCTTCGCACTCCTTAAAGCTCTCCCTCATGTCAAACATTGGTGGGAAATTTACTGGGAGAAAAGTTCCATAGAGGAGTCTAGAATATATGGGGCCGATCCCACTTGGTATTTTTTTGTGGATGCGGTAAAAGAACAGTATTACCCTGTTGGAAACTATGAGGACCAATACATGAGATGGACCACACTACGACAAGAGAGGGGCCAAACAGTTCTAGAGTTCACCAATACCTTCCATACCTTGTGCGCCAAGCTAGGTATCAAAGACTCCGAGCGACATTTCGTTCTGAAATACCATGGGGATCTACACAGATACATCCAGACTGAAATGGATTTTCTGGACATCTCATCACTCGGTGCTGCTTATTGATATGCTGTTAAAATTGAGAAGAAATTTAAGCACCATAACAAATGGGAGTTCGGGTGACGAGAAAAGAAAGGTCACGGGAAGACAAAGAAGGACACTAGAAAATGGTGTGATTTCCACAAAATCCCCTGGCACAACACTGATGAATGTCACTCAAAACAGTCATTGGTGGTTGAGATAAAATACAAGGAGCCAAACTCTGATTCATAATCTAATTCTGAAAATACTGGTAAAAGACAGATCATCGACGCATACCCCACTTCTATTGTCGCGGCCACAACAATTCAACCAGAAGAACCAATAGATTCAGAAGAGGGGGAGCACCTTTTTCATTCACAGATGTGGGTGAAGGGGAACCCGCTACATTTTATTGTTGATAGCGGAAGCTAGAAAAACCTCATTTCAGCAGAGGTCGTCAAATAGTTGGGATTGTCGACAACACCACACCCACAGCCATACAACATCGGGTGCCTTCCACAAGGACGAGATCTTCATGTCAGCCAACAATGTCGATTATCATACAACATCCAACCCTTCAAGGATGAGGTATTATGTGAGGTTGCCCCACTACATGTCTGTGATTTTATCTTGGGCCAACCATATATGTGGAGACGCCATGTTGTTTATGAGTCTTGACCCCATAGTGTCATTGTTACTTTGGGGGGTCATCTCTACAGAATACCAGAGGTAGTTCCAACTATTGTTCTACCTAAAAAGTGTCGCAAGGTAGTATCTCATACTGCAAAATTTAGCTTCTTCACAAGCTGTTCAAAAGGGGAACAAAAGGACACTGGAACCACTACAGCCTCACCCCCTGCACCTTCTATCCAACATAAGAAGGTCGACAAGGTTGCAACAAAGCACAAATATTCCTTCTTCACACCTTCCTCTCATGTAGCTCGACTTGTTGAACAACCTCAACTTCAACAGGTTCATGGAAGACTTCCACAAACTAAGCAACGCAACATCTCCAGCAATACAAGTAGCTCACCAAGATGCAGATCCAACAAATGCTTTTCCCTCTCCCCCGGGAACTCAATACAATGGAGACCATTGCTTCCTAAAGAGGGAGGATTGAGCCAGGTGGATATCGGTGGCCACCCACCTTTTCCAAATGGCTCAAAACAATTTTCTGGCAATTTTGACAATTTACTATTTTTAGCAGGTTTTAACTTTCGGGGCCATTTTGAGGGTCCAAATGAAGGTTTTTCGAGATCAAGGTTCTCAATGATAACCAAAGGCATAATTGATCCCCCAAAATGAATCTCCTTGACGATACCTTTCCAACTAGCTATCACACGCCTAAAACAAAGATCGTTTGCAAACGTTACGACCCCGGGAAGTTGATGTACTCACTTACCCAAACGGGGCCCACATGACTTTTGGCGCTTCATCTCCTAGGGTTAGGTTTTTGGATGTCTAGGGTTTTTGGCATTCCTGGTTATTGTAAAAAGGCCTTCACAACCTCATTGTAATCATCTTATTGCGAATGCGAGTAGCCGTCACATCTCTTCTCAGAGATAAGCTGCCACCATTCTATCGAGTCTTTCACTCTGTATTTTACAGTCTCTGTACATTTATTTCATTAATAGAAATAATGTATTACTGTATATCTGTGTTTATGGTTGCATCTCTGATATATTTATGTTATATTATTGAATATTTGCGATATCTCTGTGCATTTCTTTATTATATCTCCAATCTCATTTCGTGCCGAAAATAATCCGGATCACTCTTTCATGACATGCAATTCAATAGGGGGTCTGTAATGGAAAATTTCAAACTTAAAGAAGACCTTTGGCATTCATGACTGCGTTTTGGTGCCAATATTTGGATATTCTTTATTGGAAATATTCCTCATAGACACCCAATCTATCAAGAACAAAATATCTCTTTCGAGGCACTGGATTAGGAGTACACCAACTACAATTAGAGCTCTAGTCCCTTTCAACTCGGGTATCCCAAATTATTGAAATTCTTATGCAATACCATAATGCATTAAGACAACACCATGATGTGTTGGAGATTTTCAACTTCAGGCAGTCATTCTCCACAATAAATTACAAGAAGAACCATCTACACAATTATAGAAGATCCGGGAAGAAGTTGAAGACCTAGGAAGAGAAGTCGGCCCCACAGGAAAAATAATAATAAAATTGAAGACCTAGAAATAAGAAGTCGGACCCAAACTGACACCCAAATCATTATAAATACATGACTGGCTCATTTCATTTTGAAAATCATACAACTCCTTCTGCAACATGCATAAGGCAACTGCGATTGCAGTTTTGGCAGTTTCATAATTTATGGGTTACTAGTTATCTTGGATAGTGCACCATGCTTGGAGAAGCTCTTGCTTGGTTATTCTTGGTCATATTATTGAGGATCTAGTTCTTGGTGATGCTAACCTTGGGGAGGATCTTCTCTGTATGGTATTTTGTCTATTGATGGTGATGTAGTTGTAATATCTTGGACTAAATTCTTCTAGATAAAGGTTGTTGGATTTGTAAAATTTTAGACCCCAACCTAGTTTCAGTCTCGTTGATTTTTCAGACAATGTTTAATGCCCAAACCCAAAATTTTAAATTTTAATATCTAATTAAACACAACATAAAATAATTTTCAGAACTGAAACATGAGGATTCTGAACATCATTTATAATGCAGAAATAAAATATCAGCAACACCTAAACTCAAAAAATATTAACACAATGATTTTTGGTCTAACAACGACTCTGGAAAAACCCACAAGGGGAAAACCAGTGAGAGAGGGAGTTTTTATTATTTAGGAGCTTCAGAGAAATTCTGTTATAGCATGTTCATCTTCAGAAATTTAAATGACAAACTTATCTCGATAACCATGCCAGGTCTTCACACAGGAAAATGTGCGAAATTCCTAAAAAATCTTTCCAGAATTTTCTGCAATAAATTACAAGTCTATTCCTCGATCTCTGTACCTCCAAATGGATGTAGGACTGCCTTGAAATTTGTGCAAACAACTTCAAAATTTTTTTGGGTGCATTAATGGCTCTACGACTGCCTTGAAAACTGTGCCAAACTTTCCATAAAAACCACACAACAACCTGCCTTGACTTATGTGCCAAGAAGTGACTATACAGACATGTACGAAATCCGTACGATACAACCTATGTACGACATATTGTCCCTCCTAAAAAATTGTGCCAAAGTACGATGGTACGGACTGATAAATCTATATCGTATGGACATAATTAAATTTTGTTCTGTTCCTTGATTTATGTGCACACAAAAGATTGTACAGACCTCAAAATGCATGTTTTACGACCTCCTATGTATGCTGAACTCCTTGCCTCGATTTCTGTGCTAGTTAGTAGCCTTGGGATGCATGCCCTAGGTCTACAAAAATGGCCTTTTCTCAAGCTCAAAAATGCTCTCTCTTGCTCTCTCTCAAAAACGTCTCAACAACCAAAGAATGGTGTGCCCTCCTTACCCTAATCGACCTCATGAGGGAATCTCAAGGGTCATCTCATCTAATGGTTGAGATTAGATGAGATCAACGGTGAAGATAAAATCACTTTACTTACCCACTTTCCCTAAGTCTCTAGAAAGTCACCTTTTAATTTTCATCTCACAAATTAAATGACTAGGTTCCACATTAGACACTTTCTCACCCCTTAGGCGCCTAGGTGATGAGAAAAACTTGCCTAGGTACTTTTTTTAGTTAAATTTTTAGCACTCCCTCTTACCAAGGAAAGTGTTACTCACCACTTGAAGCTTGTCTCTGAAAAATACAAACTTGCCACTGCCCAATGCTTTGGTGAGTATGTCTGCAACCTGCTCCTCTGTAGATATGTATTGTAGCTCCACAACTCCTCTCTGAACATAGTCACGGATGAAGTGATAACGAATCTCGATATGCTTATATCGGTCATGAAAAACTGGATTCTTCGAGATTTTAATGCAACTTTGATTATCACAGTAAATCACGGTAGGCCTCAACTGCACAGCGAAAAATCCCACCAGCAACTTGCAAAGCCAAAGGGGCTCACAACTGGCCTGACTAGCCGCCATATACTTAGCCTTTGTAGAACTCAAAGCCACTGAATTTTTCTTCCGACTGAACCAAGACACAAATGCTGAGCCCAATCTGAAACAACACCCTGAAGTACTCTTCCTGTCACTGACGCATCCTGCCCAATCTGAATCTGTATAGCCAACCAGACAAAATCTTTCTCCTCTCTGATAGTCCAAAGAATAATGTATCATACCACAAAGATACCCGAGCACATGTTTTTCTGCTACCCAGTGCACTCTCCTAGGCTCCACAATGAATTGACTGAGAGTGTTGACAACAAAACAAATATCTGGCCTGGTATTTACCAAATACATCAATGATTTGATCAATTGATGATACAAAGTGGAATCCACCAACTGTGACTCAGAAGCATGAAGTTTCTTCTAGTTGGTAATCATAGGAGTGGTCATGGGCCTACTGTCCTCCATCTGAAATCTGCTTAGAATGTGACACACACACTTCCCCTGTCCCAGGAAGATGTGTCCAGGCTCCTGCCAAACCTCCAATCCCAAGAAGTAATGCATCAATCCAATATCAGTCATCTGGAACTCTGAACCAAGGATCTCCTTGTAGATTCCAATGAGTCTCTCTGCCCCTATAATGAATATATCATCCACATATAGCAAGAGAATGAAAGGATCCTCTCCAACCACAATGTAGTATAGGTTGGGATCCGCCTTGCTCTTCTCAAAGATCAACTGTTGCAAATAGGCATCTATCCTCGAATACCAAGCTTTGGGAGCTTGTTTCAGCCCATACAACGCCTTCTTCACTCTACACACATGAGAATCTCTCCCATGCACCTCAAAGCCCAATGGATGCTCAATATGTACCTCCTCTTGTATAATACCATTCAGAAATGCATTCTTCACATCCATCTGGTGGATCTTCCAACCCATCTCTACTATAATGGAAATAACCGACTTGATCGAAGTATATATAGCCACCAGCGCAAGGGTCTCATTATAGTCGATTCCCTCAACCTATGAAAACTACCGAGCCACAAAGTGAGCTTTGTACTTCTCAATGTTGCCATCTGCAACATGCTTGAGTTTATAGAGCCACCTGGAAGTCACCACTGACTTCCCCTTAGGTCTAGGAATAACTTCCCAGACATTGTTCTTCATGATGGAATTATACTCTTCCATCATGGCATCTCTCCAAACTTGTCTACTAGTAGCCTCCTCAAAAGTGGAAGGCTAAGAATCCCGAATACTGCTCACCATCGCAATGTAGCTACAAAACCTCTTAGGAGGTTTACTCTCCCTCACTGCCTGTCTGGGATTCCCCACTGAACCTTGTGCCTCCCTCAAAGTATCTTGAATCCACTTGGGATTCCTCTTCTCTGAATTAGTGTCCCATGGAGGGGACTCTCCCTGCTCAACCCCATCTTCTGAAGATAATGATCCCGATATAGACTCTGGAGTACTCAATCCTAAAACCTATGGACCAATAGCCTGCAAACCTGAATCTTGTGGCCCTATCACCTGTGAACTTGTCGTCACCAAAACTGGTGGCCCAAACTCCGTTTCACTATAGTTTGATGTGGACTCACCTGAGTCTAAGGTGAATACTGCTCACCCTTCTCTGTCGCCATAGACATCCTAAAGGCTCTGTCCTCCTCAAATTTGATATCCCTCCTCAAGACAGTCTTCCTCGAGGAAGGAAGGTATATATGAAAAGACTTTAAAGTCTCACTGTACCCAACAAACATCCATATCTCTTTTGTGGGCTCCAGCTTTGTCCTCTCCTCATAAGGGACATGTGAATATGTGATGCACCCAAAAATATGAAAGTTCCCCACCTTAGGCTTCTTCCCAGAAAAATCCTCCACATGAGTCATGCTCCCCACAGCCTTGTGAGGACTCCTGCTTTGCAGATAAACTACAATTTAGCATTCCTCAACCCATAGAAATAGTGGCAGCCCCTGATCATGTAGAATGGCTCTTGCAGCCCCAAAAATGGCCTTGTTATTCCTCTCTGCAACCCCATTCTACTGGGGGTTGTAAGGAACATTCAACTCTCTCCTGATGCCCTCTCCTACACAAAAGTCCATGAACTCCTTGGAGGTATACTCACCCCCATTGTCTATCCTCAGAACTCTTATTTTCTTCCCTGTCTAGTTCTCCACAAGAGCTTTGAACTCTTGGAACCAACTGAAGACCTGTCCTTTGGTATTCATGAAGAAAATCCAAGAATTCCATGAGAAGTCATGAATGAATACAACATAGTATAGAAAACCAGTCAACGATGCCGAAGACATTGGGCCACATACATCTGGATGAATAAGATAAAGAATCCATACTTCTCTATTGTCACTGCTCGGAAAAGAAGTCTTGGTGTACTTTCCCAAAGAACACCCCTTTCATAACTCATGGTGCTTTGAACTGAAATATGTAACTCCAGTCACCATCTCCCTCAGTACCCTTAAATCCCCATGGTGCAAATGTTCCATCCTCCTATGCCATAGCTCACATAGGTCATTGCTGCTAGTAGTATGAATCAATGCTCTCACTGGCTGGAACATAAGCTTGTACAACTTATCATGTCTAGTCCCAATCACTTTGACCGAAGTGATACTAGACCCCTTTGGGTAAAGGAGCACCTGCCCATCATGGAACAAGAACTCAAAGCCCCTCTCCTCAATAGCAGAAACTAACACTAAGTTATTCTTCAAGCCCAGAACATATAGAACCTCTGTCAAAGACATGGGAGGTGAAGACTCCCTCTGAAATGATACAGTCCCACAATCAATTGCCTTGACCACCTAGTCATCTCCAAGAACCACCTCAACATATCCAATCTGTGTAAGGTCTATCAACTGCTCATGAACCCTTGTCATATGGTGAGAGACACCACTACCAATATACCACATATCTGAATGAGTGGTCCTCGTGGATAAACACACAACCAAGGAAAATTCCTTGTCAAACTTGGTGGAAAACTCTTCCACCACTGCTGAAGTTGTTGTTTGTTTCTTCTTCTTGTTAGGACACTGACCTACATAGTGCCCAAACTTGTGGCATGCAAAGCACTTGACTTTTCTCATGTCTTTCTTCCCTTCACCCTTGGGCTTATTTCCTCCCTTTGGACCCTTTTTGAACTTCTTCTTTCTGTTGGCAGCAAGAGCCACATTCTCCTCCTCATGACCTGTATATGAACTGCCATGTACATAACCTCTCTGGATCTCCTCCCGAACAAAGTCATCCCAAAGACGTTCCCAATTGGGAAGCTTCTCCCTAGCAACAATGCCATCCACAAAAACAACCCATTGTTTGCAAACTCCATTCAATGTTGTTCTCAAAAGCTCACTGTCAACTATGGCCTCCCCCACAACTCCAAGCTCATCTCTCACCTGTGTCAATATAGTAAGGTATGTGACCACATTTTCAGCCTTGGTCATTTTTATGCTCCTTAGTGTTTCCCTCAAAACCATCTTCCAGTTCTCATTAGTACTCTGGTACAATTTAGTCAAAGACTCCTAGATCTCATAGGAATTTTCCTTCCCCGTCAAGTGAGGAATCAAATGTTCCTTGATGGAATCAAGAACAATCCTCTTAGCCTTGGTACTCTTCTTAGTGTAAGTTGCAAGAAGAGTAGCATCAGTAGGTACCACCACATGATGAGTTGCAGTATTTTCCACAATGTCCCACAACTCATTTTCTTGCAAAAGAAAGATCATCATCTCCTTCCAAGCACCAAAATTTGCTGCCCATCAAGTCTTTCATCAACTCTCAAACCTGTAGCCATTGACCCCTTTCTCCTGAAAATGAAAAATTCAAAAATCTTCCCTGTGAAGTGACTACTATCCCAATTTTCTGACTTGCTGAAATATCTCTGCCTCTTTCAACTCAGCTCTGATACCATGTAAAATTTCAAACCCCAACCCAGTTTCAGTCTCGCTGATTTTTCAGCCAATGTTTAATGCCCAAACCCAAAATTTTAATAGCCAATTAAACACAACAGAAAATGATTTTCAGAACTGAAACATGAGGATTCTGAACATCGTTTATGATGCAGAAATAAAATATCAACATCACATAAACTCATAAAATATTAATAACACAATGATTTTTGGTCTATCAGCGACCCTAGAAAAACCCACAAGGGGAAAACTAGTGAGTGAGGGAGTTTTTATTATTTAGGAGCTTCAGAGAAATTCTGTTATAGTATGTTCATCTTCAGAAATTTAAATGACAAACTTATATTGATAACTGTGCCAAGTCTTCAAACAGGAAAATGAACCAAACTTCTCAAAACTCTTTCCAGAATTTTCTGCAATAAGTTACATGTCTGCTCCTCGATCTTTGTGCCTTCAAATGGTTGTATGGTTGCCTTGAAATTCATGCCAACAACTTCAACAAATTTCTAGGTGCTTTAATGATTGTATGACCTCTGTGAAAACTGTGCCAAACTTTCCAGAAAAACCACACAACAACCTACCTCGATTTTTATGCCAAGAAGTGATTGTACGGACCTATACAAATTATGTACGGTATGACCTGTGTATGATAGAATGTCCCTCCTCAAAAATTGTGCCAAAGTACGGTTGTATGAATTGATAAATCCGTACTGTAATGACAAAATTAAATGTTGTTCTGTTCCTCGATTTCTATGCACACAAAAGACTGTATGGACCTCTAAATCCATGCTATATGACCTCCTGTGTATGTTGAACTCCTTTCCTCGATTTAATTGCTAGTTAGAAACCTTGGGATGCATGTCCTAGCTCTGAAAAAATGACCTCTTCTCAAGCTCGAAAATGATCTCTCTTGCTCTCTCTAAAAAATGTCTCAACAACCAAAGAATGGTGCACCCTCCTTACCCTAATCGACCTCATGAGGGAATCTCAAGGGTCATCTCATCTAACGGTTGAGATTAGATGAGATCAACGGTGGGGATAAAATCACTTTACTTACCCACTTTCCCCAAGTCTCCAAAAAGTCACCTTTTAATTTGCATCTCACAAATTAAATGACTAGGGTCCACATTAGACTCTTTCTCACCCCTTAGCTGCCTCAGTGATGAGAAACACTTGCCTAGGTACTTTTTTTAATTAAATTTTTAACAAGATTTTCTCCCAAGTTTGGGTTTCCCAGGATAAACTCTTGTGTTCTTGTGTCTACTGTGCATGGTTAATATTTCTAGATATTGTTATTTCCGCTGCATTGTTATAGTTGATATTTCAATTTATAGTTATTCTATGATAATTGTTGTATGAAAGTGATTTTTTTTATTAATAATAAGGAAATAACTATCAGATCTGAGAATCATATAAACACCAACATGGTTTCAGAGCTAGTTGAAATATTTCCACTGCACAATTTATGTTTACCGTTGAAATTTGTTGCTGCACAAACCTGAACTTGTAAAGCTTGTTGAGAAACCTATTGGAGGACGATGAGTTTAATTTTTCCATAGATCAACTTTCCCTAGCCTACTACACCCCCTAGTGGTCTCAGATTGCATCTTGGCGAAAGTTGAAATTTCAACTAAAACCCACTACTGTAGTTGCAACAAGTCTCTTTGTGAATCTCGTTGAGCATTTATTGGGTTGAGTTAAGGAAACGTTTTTGTATAGAGTAACCCACCTTGCGCTAGCGCACCTACTACACTTCTCAGTTTGACCTTCCGTTGAAGTTGAAATTTTAGGGTTTATTGACATTTTTCTGGACATTGAACTTTCTTCTATATTGATTTTGTGATTTCCTCATGTACTGATGGTGTTCATTTTCAAATTAGAAGACAAGCTGGATGGTGTTACAAATTTTAGAGGTATGCACTTATATATGTTTCCAAGTTATATCATTTAGCAGAGTATGAGGGTGTTTTTGGGGGATGTACAAGGGACCTTGTCCAAGCAATGACCCAAAGGGATCATTGGATCTAGTGCATTCATAGGAATAACACACCCTCCCTAGTAATTAAGACTCTAGGTTTTCATATCAGGTTTGATACTTTTATATTGCTGCATCTTAAATAAATATTGTAACCATGATAACAATATTTAGAGTTATATTACTACTAAGTACCTTTTTCTATCAAATGTTTTGAATATTGTTAGTACAATAACCATTATATAAATGCTCATTGTTTAATACTGAAGATGCACTTGTTTGCAAGATAGAATTGATCTCCTCTAGGAGATGTTCTTGGTTGTTGTCTTTGTCCCAGACATGTTACTATGGAGGTCACAACACTAGAAAAGTGTTTCTCTTGTCTTTTGTTCTTGTTTTGTTCTCGGCAGGTTACACCAGAGGAATGATTGGTAACACCACTGGAAAAGTGTTTTTCCTGTTTCCCATATTTTTTTCTTGTTCCTATTTCCTTATCATAAGAATATTGTTCTTGTCTGCTATTTTTTGTTATTGCGCTTGTTCTGGGAAGTTCATAGGCGATAGCTTTGAGAGGGAGCTATAGTGATGGTTGCAAGAGGCAACATATTAGATGGTATCTAGTTTGAGACATGGAGTTGTATAAATGAAAATATACATCCATATACCGAAGGTGAAGAAGACAAAGTTAGAACCTTCTGAAAAACAAGGAAACTTTTGTGGGATTCAGAGTGTTCCACACGAAGATTGACAATGAGGAGGAGGTGTCTCCACCAGTGGTGAGGTAGATGACCCCACCTAGTACCAGTTCATAGGAAGCTAGAGTTCAGAGGGGGTCAACCCTCAAGATCCGGTAGGGAGGAGCAACCTCCCATGAAATTTCATTGGAGATCATACTTCAGAGGATGCAGATGAAGCATATGGATCCATAGATTGTACAAAATCATAGGGAGTCATGTTTCAAAGGGAGTATGGTAGTCTAGGATTGATGGATACTTGATGAGCTTGGTTTTAACCAAGAATATATAGACTCAGAGTGAGCCTGATCTCAGAGAGAGTTAGTTGGATCAAGAGAGAGTCGATTATTCAGAGGGAGTTACCCCCCAAGATCTAGGTGGAATATAGACATCTCCTAGGACTGACATATATGTGTCATGAGTTGAGGAGGACATATAGAAGCTTGAGAGGCAAGAGGCTACTAGGAGATGTGATATTGCTACAGTGATAGAGGAGGCAACCGGTAAGGAGGAATGGGTATGGATTTTGTCTCAGTCACAAATAGAGCAACCAATGAGGTAGACTAGACAACAATACTTACTCTAATGTAAGAGGGAGTTTACCTCAGAGTTCAAGATGAAGGATCTTGTCTAGATTTACTATGGGATTAGAGGTGTGATGAGATAAGATGAGATATTCCTCATTCAGGGGATACTGATGAGATTCGATATGATGGACTGCAAGTCCATGAATGCACCTATGATGAAAAATCTGAAGAAGTTGAGTGATTTTTCTTCAGATTTAGATTTGGTGGATCCCATGATGTACATGCAGTAGATATGATCCTTGATGTAACAAGTTAATGCTAGGCCAGATATTTTCTTTGCAATGAGCACCTTGAGCCAATATTTGGTTGAAGCCAAGGCAGTTCCATTGGGTGGCAGTGAAGCATGGTATAGTTGGATATGGTTTTTCCTAGGTGATGAAGTGAGGTTGTAGAGATATACAAATTTCGATCGAGTAGGAGTGTACTAGATAGATTGAGCACCTTTGGGTGCTACTTTAGCTTGGAATTAGTTACGATTTCTGGGATAAGATGGAAGCATGTTTCTGTAGTGCTCAGTACAACGGAGACATAGTATGTCACAACTAGTGTCACAAGTCGTGAAGTGGTGCAACTTTAGAAGCTTCTTGTAGGACTTCATCTGAGACATGGTACAAAAGGGAGTAGTGAAGCTCCAATAGTTATCCATAGATGAGTGTATTGCAGATATCCTCGTAGAGTGGCCATGTTGATTTACATGAGGAGAATGACACACAATATTATCCAAGCTGATTTGGCTAGTGATGAGTGTTGATGTTTCAACATCGTGCATACATTCTCCCAAATTGGTCATGCACATGGATATGCTAATGCTGGTATGACCAATGGAGAATGATTACTTCACTCTCGGGTGATCCAGATTATTTTTGGAACAAAATGAAAGTAGAGATATTACAATGAAATACACATAAATATTGCCAGAAACAGAGAAATACAACAATACATAATTTCTATTAATGAAAGAAATGTACAAAAACTGTAAAAATACAGAGTGCAAGACTCGCTAGAAGAGATGTGATGGATACGATCATTTGCAAGAATATGATTACAATGAGGCTCTGAAGACCTTTTTATAATAAACATGAATTCCAAAACCCTAGACATCCAAAAACCTAACCCTAGGAGATGAAGCGCCAAAATTCATGTGGGCCCCATTGGAGTAAGTTAGTACATCAACTTCTCTAGGTCGTAGATTTTGCATACGATCTCCGTTTTAGGCATGTGATAGCTTGTTGGAATGATATTTACGAGAACTACACATTATACCATCAAACTTTGACTCCATCTATAGTTTGACTGTGAAAATCCAATAAAACACTGTTTAGGTTCCCAAAACGGCCTTGGAAGTACATAAAGATGTACTGACATGAAAAATTCCAAAATAATCCAGTTGGAATAGGTGGGTGGCCACCATTATCCACCTGGATACTGTGTAGGGATTCAAGATAACCTCAGAAGTGTAAAACCCACAATTACAAAGAAATGTCTCCATTACATAGAAACGTGCTGAACTGAAAATTGTCAAGATGAGCCAGTTGGAATTTGGAACAGGTGGGTGGCCACCAATATCCACATGGATCAGTCCTCCCCCCTTAGGAAGTAATGGTCTCCAATTCGTTGAGTGCCCAGGGAAGAGGGGAAAGTGTTTGTTGAATCTGAATCTTGGTGAGTTGCGTGCCTTGTTGGAGAATTTGCACTTCTTGGTTTGTGGAAGGCTTGAATCTATTCCACCAACCTGTTGTCTTTGGTATTGATGGGGCATTATGTAGGCACCATCGTAGGTGAAGAAATAATATATTTTTTCTCTTCCACAATCTGCTTATGATGGATAGAAGGTGTTGTGGATGTAGTGGTTGCAGTGGCCTTTTGTGCATCCTTTGAACATAATGTAAAGAGGATGAATTTCACAGTATGAGAGATTACCTTATGTAACTGTTTTGATGGAAAAATAATCAGAACTACCTATGGTATCTTGTAGAGATGACCCCCCAGATTAATAATGACACTATGGGGTCGAGACTCATAAACACCATAATGTTTCCACATATATGGTTGGCCCAAACAACATCACAGACATCAAGAGGGGAAACATCACACACTACCTCATCCTTGAAGGGATGGATGCCATAGGACATGCGACAATGCTGCTTGACACAAAGATCTTGTCTCTAGTGAAGCCACCCGATGTTGTATGCCTACGGGTGTGGTGTTGTCGACAACCCCAATTGTTTGATAGCCTTAGATGAGATGAGGTTTTTCTGTCTACCACTGTCAACTAAAATGCAATGGGGCCCCCTTCACTCACATCTGTTAATGGAAGAGGTGGTCCCCCTCTTCAATATCTACTGGTTCTTTTGGCTGAATCGTTGCGGTCAGGACAATAGCAGTGGGTTCTGTGTTGATGATTTGTCTGTTTTCAATATTTTCTAGATAAGATTTTGAATCAGGGTTCGACTCATCTTCGATCTTGTCCACTAATGACTATTTCAAGTGACATTCATCGGTGTTGTGCCAGGGGATTTTGTGGAAGTCCCGCCACTTCCCAGTGTCACTCTTCGTATTTTCTTTACCCTTCTTTTCTTGTGTCTTGGACTGGCTTTCGGGAGGCTATTGGTTAGGGCCGTCTTTACCATGCTTTGGTTGTTGCAGATATAGGACCCAAATTCCATTTGTTCTGGTGCCTAAATTTATGCTCAATTTTGACAGCATATCGATAGGAAACTCCCAATGACGAGATGTTTAGGAAATCCATTTTGGTTTGGATGTACCTATGTAGAGCCCCACGATATTTCAGAACCAGATGCCTCTCATATTCTTTGATACCCATCTTGGTGCGCAAGGTATGGAAAATATTTATGAACTCTGACACTTTTTGGCTCTTCTCTTGCCACAGTGTGGTCCATCTCATGTACTAGTCTTCATAGTTATTGACAGGGTAGTATTGTTCCTTGACCACATCCACAAAAAAATCCCAAGTGGGCTCGACCCCATATATTCCAGATTCCTCTATGGAACTTTGCTCCCAGTAAGTTTCCCACTAATGTTTTACATGGGGGAGATACTTGAGGAGTGCGAAGGTGATATTTTCCTCGCTAGAAAAATTGTGAACAAAGAAATAACCTTCTAGCATATTTAACGATTTTTCTAAGGAATCCACATCTATTTGACCTTCAAATACGGGAATGTAAAAATTAAATTGTACCTTGAAGGGAGAGGTTCCTCCAAAGTGGTCACTTGATGAATATGCACCTGTTTCTACCGACATGTGTTGAAGGATGTGGGAATAATTCTCCATCATTTTGTCCCTCTGTTGCGCGAGAGCTTGCTCAAGCAACATGTTAATAATTTTTTTTGCTCTACTGTTTTTGTTTTCTTCCACCATGGAGGGTTTCTTGGGCATGTAAGAGCTATTTTACTCAAGTGAGACAAGCTCAAGACACAACTTTCTATATTCGTACCTTGTCGGGGACATGCACTAAAAAACGATCAAGAGCAGCCTGCTTTGATACCACTGATATAGATTATTTTCAGAACGAAATGAAAGTATATATATTACAATGAAATACACATAAATATTTCCAGAAACAAAGAAATACAACAATACATGATTTATATTAATGAAAAAAATGTACATAGACTGTAAAAATACAGAGTGCAAGACTCGCTAGAATGGTGGAATCTTTATCTCTAAGAAGAGATGTGATGGCTATGCTAATTAACAAGAAGATGATTACAATGAGGCTCTGAAGGCCTTTTTATAATAAACATGAATGCCAAAACCCTAGAAATCCAAAAATCTAACCCTAGGAGATGAAGCGCCAAAAGCCATGTGGGCCTCGTTGGGGTAAGTTAGTACATCAACTTCCCGGGGTCGTAACTTTTGCATATGATCTCCATTTTAGGCGTGTGATAGCCTGTTGGAAAGGCATTTTAGAGAGCTACACATTATGTCATCAAAATTTGACTACGTCGACAGTTTGACTATGGCAAGCCAAGAAAACATTTTTAGGGCCCCAAAACAATCCTAGAAGTACAAAAATATGTACTGACATGAAAAGTTCCAAAATAAGCTAGTTGGAATAGGTGGGTGGCCACCATTATCCACTTGGATGTTGTGTATGGATTTAGGATAACCCCAAAAGTGCAGAATCCACAATTATAGAGAAATGTGCTGAATTGAAAACTGTCAAGATGAGCCAGTTGGAATTTGGAACAGGTGGGTGGCCACCAATATCCACCTAGATCATTGGGGCTCTGTTAGTGGTGAATAACCCACATATTTTGATTTTATCTAGGCTATAACATCGGGTGGAAGTTCTCCTAGATTGGTCATGCACGGGGCTATGCTAGTGATGTTATGACCAAGGGAGAATGATTCATTGAATCACGAGGCTTTGCTAGTGGTGAATGGCCCAGGTATGTTGATAGCATCATGCATACGTTATCCCAAATTGGTCATACATGGGGTTATGCTAGTGATGATATGACCAAGGGTGAATGATTCATTCACTCATGGGGCTCTACTAATGGTGAATGGACCAAGTATGTTGATAGCATCAGGTAGGTGTTCTCCTAGATTGGTCATGAACCAGATTATGCTAGTGATGATATGACCAAGGGAGGATGATTCATTCACTCACGGGGCTCTGCTAGTGGTGAATGGCCCATAGCATCAGACAAACATTATCCCATATTGGTCATGCACGGGGCTATGTTAGTCCTGATATGACCAAGGGTAAATGATTCATTCATCCACAAGGATTTGCTAGTGGTGAATGGACCATGTGTAGTCCTTCTCCTATCAAGGAGTGGATGGACTCGAGGTGCTATGACATCCATATTCCAGGATGGAATGCATGTGCATAGATGACACATCAACATGGCTCATGAAGACAACCTTTCTATGACAGAAGAAATCCAAGTATGGAGAATTCCTCCCTCGTTGAGAGGGAGTGTTTGATATTTGAAACTTCGGACAGTCATTCTCCAGAATAAATTACAAGAAGACCCATCTACACCATTACAGAAGTCCCAGGAAGAAGTTGAAGACCCAGGAAAAGAAGCCGCCCCCATAGGAAAGATAATAATAAAATTGAAGAACCAGAGTAAGAAGTCGGTCCCAGAATGGCTCCTAGATCAGTATAAATAAAGGACTGACTCATTTCATTTTGACAGTCAAACAACTCCTTCTGCAGTGCGCACAAGGCAATTGCATCTGTTGTTTTGAAAATTTCACTATTTATGGGTTAATGATTATCTTGGAGAGTGCACCACACTTGGAGAAGCTCTTGCTTGGTTATTCTTGGTCATATTATTGAGGAACTAGGTCTTGGTGATGCTAGCCTTGGGGATGATCTTCTCTGTATGGTATTTTGGCTATTGATGGTGATGCACTGGTAATATCTTGGTATGAATTCTTTTAGAGAAAGGTTGTTGGGTTTTCTTCCAAGTTTGGGTTTCCCAGGATAAACTCTTGTGTTCTTGTGTCTATTGTGCATGGTTAATATTTCTAGATATTGTTATTTCCACTGCATTGTTATAGTTGAGATTTTAAGTGTATAGTTGTTCTATGATAACTATTGTATGAAAGTGAATCTTGTTATTAATCACAAGGCAATAACTATCAGATCCGAGAATCATATACACACCAACATGTTGAAATGGATGCCATTTGAATGCAAGTGGAACTCATGCAGAATCATAGGCAGAGGTCTCCTCCAGCCTTGGAAGAATCATCATCCAGTAGTGACTCTTCACCGACAGTGCCACAACCTCTAATTGATCTGAATTGACCAAAAAATGAGGAAGAAATGGGAGATGAAGACCAAAACATTGTACAACAACCGGGTATCTAATGTGCTATATGTTTATTTGTATTTTAGGTGTATTTTATCTTGTAAGCACTTGTAAGTTTTGGAATGTAATTAAGAGAAACATAATGTAGGAAAAAACATGAATATATAGGCTTGTAGAAGGATTATTAAGAATGACAGTTATGCCTTTAGGCTATGAATTTTTTGATGTAGTACTTGAGAGCTTCGGTCACCCCTTTTTTGATTAATACAAAATCTCCTAGTTTGTGTAAAAAAAAAACATCATGCTAGAAGATCAAAAGCACATTTTTACTATATCTAGCTTAAGGAAGAAAATCAACATTGCTAAAATAAGAGTGAATTGTCACAAGCTTCATAGTGAAATTGGGTATTGGGCAAATCCTAAAACATTGTGCCATGAAATAATTTGACATCTTTTTTATACTAAGAGGGTGGAGGATGAAAAACACTTTCTCTTGAAATATCCTACATATGCACAAAGTAAATCTCAATTTCAAAATGTGTGTAACACTACTTACCTTCATAATGTGTTAACTCATCAAAACCAAGAAGCTTTAGGAAAGCTTATTTCCAATCTTTTTTATCATAGAAATAAAACATTAAAGAATTAATTCCCTATCATTTTTTATTAAAGTTCTATAGAATAAAGTTGGTCTAAATGAACACTAATCATCATTATCAGTTATTTTTCATTCATTAATTTATTTATAATTTTTTTTTATAGATCAATTACTGTTATTTTTTACAATATATAATTTTGGGACTAAAGTTGATTTTAATTATGATTTTTAAAACTTATGAAATGAGAAATTATATAATAAATTGCTCTTTGGAAACTTCTTATGACTTGTACAATGATTTTATATATATATATATATATATATAT
>ML785583.1:601249-620408 GCA_009831015.1 Picea engelmannii
GTTGGTTTGGAAACCTGAAAATGGGAGAGATATCATAATTGGTGTTGATCCTTTGGTAGGGTCTTATACTTATTTTAAATTATCAAGGAATATTATTCTAGTTTTGAAGGCACAAGGAATAGAATTCTTGGCTCAAGTAGGGAATTTGGACTCGAAGAACACAAGGCATTCAAGTTGGAAAAAGGCTAAGGATCTAGGCTTGGAAGGAGAACAAATAAAGGAATGAAATAACTATGTAAAAGGCCTAGTTGGCTCGGGATTTGAGTTGAACAATGAAAAATATTTACTATTATGGTCTTGGGATACTAAAGGTGGACATGTAACAACAAAACAAGCTTATGAAGTCCAATTGGTGGAGAATGTAGTAGAAGAACCAATTTTCTGGTATAGTGATCTTTGGAGATGGTAGTTACCTTTAAAAATCAAACCCTTTATGTGGCTATTACTTGAACATAAAATTATCACTTGGAAGAACTTAATCAAAAGAGTTTTTTTAGGGCCTTACAGATGTTTCTTATGTGGGATCAATGAGGAGAATGTGAAACATCTCTTTGTGGAATGTAGCTTTACCAAAAACATATGGTCTACAATACAAAAGGAATTAAAACGTGAGAGTGCTTGGGAAGGAGAGCAGATTGTAGACTGTATTGAAAACTGGATAAAGAAGAGGGAGAAATGGAAAGAAATATCTGGTTACATATGCTAAGAGCTGTGGAAACATAGAAACCTAACTATTTTTGAAGATCGACCACTTAATAGGGTCAAAGTGTGTAATAGTATTTTACAGGGTTTGGTAGAAACAAAAGTATCTAACTCTATTAAGGTTAGTAGGATATATAGGTCTCCTTTACTAGACTGGGATCCTATATGGCTGTGGGATTATTTGATGGTGTTTCACAAGACAGGGGTGAAAATTGTGGGTCTAGAGCAGTGTTAAAATGTCCAGAGTTGAGCACTTTCAGGCTCAAGATGAATTGTGGAAGTGGTACTAATACCAAGGGTGAACTTTTAGCTTTGTGGTGCTTACTTTATTTTGATTGTTATAAAAAGATGTCAAAGTTACAATTGGTCAGTGACTCAAAGTTTATTATAGATTGGTTCACTAATGAAAATGACTTACAAGTGGTCTCTCTTCTAGATTGCTGAGTGGGAGATTTATACAACTAAAAGTCCAACACATATACAGAGCTTACAATAAGGAAGTTGATCAACTTACAAAAGCAACACTTCTACTTGATGAGGATGGTATTCACTATGCTGTGGGATCTGAAGGAGATACACAAATCTTTGAAAGAATGGAAATCAATTAATATTGCATAATTGTAAATGAAAATAAATTGATCTTCTTGTTTTGTGTACTAGATATGTATTTTTGGCGGTTATATGCTACAAAGTATAAACCTAAATACTTACAGTCATGCTGATGGAATATGTAATGTGAACAGATTGTATATTCACTAGTACTAAAGTATCTGATAGATCTGATCCATTTTCACAGTGTTTATAACAAAATTGTTATATTTTTTAATATAAGCTTTTTTCTTTTTTGAAAAAATACTACTTATTTACATAATGTCATAACACTAATAACCAAACAAGTTTATATATATATAAAATGGTATGGGTCTAATCAACATCGTGTTTACTTCATATAGATTTGGTATGGTTATGTTTTACAAAGCGTAGGGTTTACTTATATTGAGTATATAGGGTTTAATCAACATTGTGTTTACTTAATATAGATTTGATATTAAACAAGACAGGTTGCAGAGCAACAAGTCCCTGCCCAGAAGGTAGAGGAGCTTGTTGTAGCCACATCCAAGCAACCCTGCACACACGAACATTTGTGGTGATTAATATAAATTGAAGCAACCGGTATATACTACTGTATTGTTGCTCCTCAGGTTTGTTTCCAGCCTGCAAGCTTGACTTGATCACCTTGTTTATTTGCTTGAAGAAAGACACAATATTATAAATAGTTTTTTAGTTTTATATAAATTTTAATTGGAGGCTGTGCTCATGGAGTGGGTTTGGATTTTGGCTACGAAACGTCAACGACAAATGTGGCTATGAATTTTACGTGTAGTAAAACAATGGCCTACACAGGAATTATGAGGACAAATGTTAAGATAACTTCAGTGGCTTCCAATAAAGCAAAGTCAGTATGTGTCAATGCTTTGGGAATGGCTTCTGGGACTATTGTGCAATTCTGTTAAAAAATTCATAATTTTTTAAACTTAAAAAATAAAATAATCTGACCTTCCACGTGTAGCGCTCCATGCACAGACTTGACATGTCTCATATGCATAACGCTCCATGCACAGACTAGACATGTCTCACATACAGGGTGTCTGCAAATTTCAATCGTTGGCTCTATCACTTGGTGCTCCAAGTACCTCGCAACCAACAATGGCTAAACGGATTTCTTTAAAGCTCAAAGTCGCCCAGAGTTTACTTGAGCAGGTAAATATATTCATATCTTTCGCCTCCCTTCGCAATTCTCATTTTTCAATCCAGATCGCATCCTTCCATGAAAATTATCGCATGGATCTATTTAATTCCTCTTAGATTCTGAATGTTTACCTCGAACAAACAATGTATGGTGAATGCCGGAATCCTAAATCAAATTCAATTTATTTAAAAAAACCCAATGTGATTTGACACGAAAACCTCTGGATGTCTGACAATATGATACCTTTCAAACCCTCATTGCATTACCTATCATGTCTTAAGTAAATTATGGAATTCTACATATTGAGCACCCGAGCTTTCCTGGTAACATTAACCAATGAGATTTGAAATAAACCCTTTTTGATGTCCTGGAATTCGCTATCCTACTAACCCTTACTGCATTAGTTTTGTTGAATTCAGTGGAAATTAATAATAAGATTTCAATTTCATTTTCAGTAAATTATGTAATTCTACAGATTGACCAGCAAGCTGCGGAATCGCTTGGGAAACAAGACAAGCCTCGATCTAATGAACTTAACATCGGCTTTGGCAAGACGAGTGAAACTCCTCCTTTGCAAGATCAATTCAAGAAGAAGTCACAGGAGACCCCTAAACTTTTCAATAAACAACACATAAAAAATGTTCGAGGTGAAAAGAATTCACGGACCCGACATCTCCATGGCCTTAAGAAATCCACCTCAACTTCTGTTACCTCACAACATGAGGCAACAATCCAAGAGGCACTGGGGAGGTCGTTGCCTAAGGTTGCTAAGCCGTTGCATGTCCTGGGAAATGATGACTGGACAAAACTCTTAGCTTCCCCTGAGCTTACTAGTCGTGGAAGCAGTTTGGGAAACTCCGATAATGCTGGAAATAACAATGTTACAGTTAAGAATCCTTTCTTGGCAGGTAAAGATGCATACAAAAATGAGTTTTCAAATGCCAGAATGTCAGTATCTGTTGCTTCTAAGCATGCTCTACCCAATTCATAAAATTCAAAGCTTTCATGGAGTGCTCGTTATTCAAATGGCTTGGCATCGTCAAAATCTCTTGATTCAAACAAATTTGTGAGACACGATAATAACTCAAAGCCTGATTCTAGATGTAAAGGAGATGGATACAGAATCCAGAATGAGACACCTACTGCAAGAGGTGCATCCTTGAGTATCATTAAGCGTACCAATCAACTAGACATCGTTCATGGTAGTAATTCTTCCACTCAAGGGAGAGGATGTGATCCATCTACAATAGAAGGTTTAACAAAGGCTTAGGATGGGATAGAAAACACAAACATAAATGGTTACAGAGGGCTTCAAGTAAATGAAGGTCCCTTTTACCTATAAACAGGCGCAAAATTGAGGTCGCAAATGCACTTGGTGGAAGTAGTTTACCCCTATGCAAAGGCTAAGTCTAAAGCCAGTTTACTTGGAATCTGTGGTACCAGGTGGACGAGAGTTTACCCGGTTCTGCAACTTGGTCATTCAATGAGCACAAGACACAAGAGCCCTGAGCCTCCCCCTAACCTACGAAGCTTTCTCCAACAAGAACGTCGCTATCTGTAAGTAAGATATTTCTTCTTTCCTTAATCTATTAAGATATTTCTTTTCTTCTGGTTCACTCACTAATTCAGGCATAGGTAGGACTGTGACAAAATCTCCCTCTTGGTATTACCTCAACATCTCGTTTACGAACTGGATCACTATGTTCCGGTCAAAATAACGCTTACGAACTGGATCACTACCTTGTGGTTAGAATAACACTTACGAGCATCAGACTCTGTATCACATCTCCGGACATAGTTGCATGCGATTCAACTCTAGAGAAAAATCATGAAGGACTAGTAGGTAAGTACAGAAGGTGTAGGTGGCAGGTTTGCATGGTGGCATAGGTGGCAGCGGTAGATTAACTTACTATGGATTATGCATTGCAAAAACATTCCATCTTAACATTAAATGTTAAGAAGTAACGCTAGAGTTATCTCTAGCATTACTTTGTTGGACAAAAACCAGTATGAAAATGCATGCTTTAAATTAACATAGACTAAGCTATCTTTTGCCTCTGCCTCAGGAAAAGGCCAAATAAGAGGTGCAATTCAAATCTTAGGTTAAATTACTTGAAATCCAAATCGATTTGTATGAATTGCAAGATACTTTGGTTAAAACACTAAAAAAAAATTGATATTTGTGCCAAATTAATAGGAAAAGCAAAATTCGATTACTAATAGTCCCTACTCACTCGAAGGGCAGGGACTAATAATGAGTAGGTTTTATTAAAAAAAAAAAAAAAATTCATTTAACAAGAGGTATCCAAATAAATAAATTAAAGATATCAAAATAAATAAATTAATAAATTTATAATTGTAAACACTTCAAAAAAATTTGTGAATCGAATAATTCTCGGAAAGATTTTTATTCTTCCATGAAATCTAAAAATTATGGACTTTTGGAAGGCCCCGATTTTTGTTGATCCAAAAATCGTAAATTTTCTCATTGAATTTTGAGCCTTGACTCATGCTTTGTGAAAACGACCTTCAAGTCGTAAAGTATGAGCTTGGCTTCAATTTTTAGAGACCAATCCATATGCCATCAATAACTAAGAATGCCACTATTGGCTTCAATTTTTAGAGACCAATCCATATGCCATCAATAACTAAGAATGCCACTATGATTGGTTGTGTGGTTATGATTGAGATAATGATCGAGATAACTTTATAAGGAATATTAAGAGACACATTGCAAATTAATTTCATACTAGAAGAAATAAGTAAATGAATATAAACATATATTTTAATATGGAGGAAAATGATTTCAAAAAAGGGGAACAATATGAGCACGATAATATAATTTATTGATAAAATGTTTTAAAGACTTCGATTATTAATTATTCAAAATAAATTGTGGTCATCTGAAATGTGTAACATAGGTATTCAGATTGATAATTTCTACATTAATGAGGATCACTACATTGTATTTTTATGTAACTATTATGGTGATGAATTTTTTCTAAAGAATGTTGTTGTAGAGGTATGGATGATGATACTACAATCACCAAATTGAAATTGTGCATTGTCTATATTGGATTTTTATGTAATTATTTTGGTGATGAATTCTTTTTAAGGAATGTTGTTGTAGAGGTATGGATGAGGATACTACAATCACCAAATCTAAATTGTATTTGTCTACATTGGATTTTTATGTAACTATTCTGGTGATGCATTCTCTCTAAAAAAATGTTTTGTTGTAGAACTATGGATGATGATACTACAATAACCAAATCTAAATTGTGCAGTGTTTACATTGGATTTTTATGTAATTATTCTGGTGATGAATTCTCTCTAAGGAATGTTGTTGTAGAGGTATGGACGATGATACTACAATCACCAAATCGAAATTGTGCAATGTCATTTAGCAGGAAAATGGAAATATGTACCGAGGTTTTGATGTTATTGAGTTTTATGAGGTGGATTCTGAATGGTGCTAGCACACTCGAAAAGAAGGAATAATGTTTAGAAAAAAAATCAATACTTGATTTTGATTGATGAAGAGAAGGATAATGTTTGTTGAAAAAGAATAAGATGAAAGTAAAAGGATAATATATAATATACAAATAAAATGYTGTAAACTAATGATGAAATTTCATATATAGAAACATCTAAATTTCAATTTACAATTTACCTTTGAAATCAAAATTCACRATTTACATATAAAAAAAACTTACATTTTATATATAAAAAAAAACTTACATTTTATATAAAAACAARATTTCACAATTTTGATATAAAAACAAGATTTCACATTTTGATATAAAAACAAGATTTCACAATTTTGAAGACTGTATTCCTAACCCACCACCAATAACATAACCCTACCATGGATGCGATGTTTTCCTATGTTTGAAATGAAAATATGAACCTAATATTAGAGTGAAAATATGAAACTAATATTAGAGTGGCCTTGTGTTACTTGTAACAATAAATTTACTTAAGCAGCCGTTGAAGAGTAACCTAGAACGGTAAATTCAGAGATAGTAACATTCCAAAAACGTCTTAATGTTACTTGATACAACAACTTATCAAGTGCAGAATGTCCTCAATGCTGGTTAATACGGCCTATATATTAAAATATATTGTTGAACAAAATTGAATTTTTCACCTTTTGGATTTCCCCTTTCCTCGCCGCCGCTTTGGCGGTTGCTTTTCACGCACATTGCTTGGCTTTCCATCGGCATGCACACCATTTTGTTCTCCATTTTCATGCACGCTGTTTGGATTTTCATTTTCATGCCCGCTGTCTGTAATTCCATTATCACACACACCGTCTGATTTTCCATTTTCATGTACATGTGCCTGCAAATGCTGACGTTCAATCAACTGCTGGAGCTGCATATCGCTGGATTCAAGATCCTTGTTGACAAATTCTAAAGCACTCTTCGATTCCCTTATCTTGTCCGAATGCTGGACAATTTGCTCTGAAGCTGTTGTATATTTGTTCAATTCATTCCTTAAAGAGTCGTTTTCGTCGTGGAGGCACCTTTTTGCCTCGCCAAGGTCTGAAAGCTGGTACTGCAAATCAGCTAACTGACACTCTTTCTCCACTGCCATGGCCCTGGACGATTCAAGATTGTTGTTGGAAAAATCCAAAGATCTTTCCAATTCCCCTATTCTGCCCTTAAGACGCACTAGTTCTTCCTCGGAAACCAATTTTCTTCTCTCTATTTCAGTGTTTTTCACTTCAAGGAACCTTTTTTCCTCAGCAATGGATGATAGTTGATCTTGTAAATCAGCTAACTGGATGACCATGGCACAAAGCTCACAGTGTATATCAAAGATTTGACTGTCTTTCTCCTCTGCAACATCTAAAATTTGGCTTTGGAGCATAGCTGTTTGTTGTTCAGCCTTGGAAGCAGATTCCTTCAGTTCTTCAAAAGAAGACTTCGTTGACAGTAATTCTTCTTCAAGTTCCTTCTTTATGGAGAACTCTAACATCAAGCTTTGATCTAAAGCCTCCTTTTCTTCATGGATTTGGTGGTTATCATTTGATAATTTATTCATTTCTTCTTTGATCTTGTTTAGTCGAACAGCTACTTCATCATATGCGGTCTTTGCTGACGCCAACTCCCTCTGCAATCTCAGCGACTGACTTTCTAGGTACAGCACCCTTTTATCACTCTTCAAACACTTGGCTGAAATTTCTTGAAATCTCATGGTTTCTTCATTGAGATTCTGAAGAAACCAAACTTTTCTCATTCCCAAGAGAAGCATTCTCTCTTTGCAGTGATAAAATCATCTTCTTCCGCTCTTCATTTTCTTTCAACAACTCCAAGTGCTTCTCCTCCAATTCTTTATATTTTTTGACAAATTCTGCATGGAGTGATTCAATTTCAACCGTCTTCTCGTCCCTTTCCTCTAGCTGCTTCTTAAGTCTAGCATTCTCTACAAGAAAATCTTCAACTCTCTGATTCTGCATTTCAAGCAAATACCTGGCACCCTCTACATCCTCGTGTAACATTTCGTTCTGTTCATTAGGAGAATTTTCTGGTACCATGTACTTCTGAACTGAATCTGAATGTTGTTTGACATCATCATTCACCAGCTGTTGAAGGCTATTCATTTTCTTTCTTAAGTCCCTCTCAGTTTCCTTCCAGTTGTCTTCCTTCTTCTTTGCAGCTTCCCTTTCTTCTTTTAAGCTCTCTCTTTCTGCAATAATGGCTTCATTCACTTCTCGCAATTTGGATATCGTTTCATATTTTCCGGACATGGATATTTTGTCATCTTTATCTTTGTCCAGGGAAGAACAGCCCTTTGCGGCTGCACAATTTTCTGACTGTGAAATTCTTCTCAGCCTGCTACCTTTGCCCATCTGGTTGAACAGCTACAATCGCCTGCCAGAAACAGAAGAAAATAAAAATTGTAGATGAAATAAAGAAACATTCTGCGAAAAAATAGAAAATAAAAATTGTAGATAAAATAAAAATTCTGCGAAAAAATAGAACTGAAGTTAGGAACGAAACATTCTGCGAAAAAAAAAGAATTGTAGATAAATACCTCTTCCCGCCAAAATGAAGAACTGAAAGGTTTTTCTTATGCAGAAAAGATACTATAAAGCCTTTTTCTCCTGCTATCCCTCCACGAACGATTTGTCAGAAAACGTAATTTCTGTTAAATTTATAAGCTTAGTCAGAAAACGTAATTTCTGTTAAATTTGTAAGCTTCACCTTCATATGGACATAAATAGAAGATGAAGAAAGTATTGACACTGTAGCAACCCTTCGCACCCATTATCAGCTCTATAAATAATATTACGAAGCCCTTAATGGTTCATGTTTGATAATGTTCTATGTCACGTTAATGCACGGAGATATATATATATATATCTCATCGCCTTTTAGATTTGAACATGTAACTTTTAAGGAGGAAACACATGCTCTTAACCATTAGGTCCACTCAATACATATGTTCATGTCACACTAGAAAGAGATATAGTGTGTATCGAATAAGTATAGGTCACCACAACTCCACATGAACCTGGGTTACCTAGAGGCTCCATCATAAAGCCCCAATGATAGAAGTTCTTAATATAAATGATCCAGAATGGCTAACTATATAGTTTGTCATCTATCTTGGTACTTTATGGGTGGAAACACTGGAGGAAATTGGTTTGTAGGGCCCATTTAAGGGGCAGGTCCCATTTTCATGATTTGGGGTCTGAAACCTTCTAGATTCAATTTGGGGCATCAAATGGAACTTTCGAGGGTCAAAACTATGTTATCTTAGCTCTATCCTCTCTACATTGTTCTGCACACCGAAAACTTTCTAGATGAAAAAAAATACCTCAATCATAATTCATATGAGGAAGTTATGCCTCCTATAAGTTGACCTACCCCGTTGATCACCATGGTATTGAGTGTATCCCACGTCAAGCCTCGTTACTCACACAGGTGGGACTAATCACTTGTGGTCCAAAACCATAACACTAATTGAGGGTTGAGACATGCGAAAATCCTAACTCTAGCCTAGACGACTATTAAGCTATGTTAAATACTGGGGCACTGGGAAGAGAAGAGGTTCCATTATTTTTGTATTGTTATTGTTCCATAGGTGGGAAGAGAATCTAGGAGTGGGATATTGATGCATACTAGAGGAGGTGTAAGATTTTGTAGCATCCATATAAGCCATAGTGTCGTTGAAAACTCCATAATGAGTGCCCTTTTATTTGTACTCGCATTTCATAACTGAGAAAAAGAGAGCAGAGCATAGGAATCACCTTCTAGTTGGGTTTCCTCCCATATTGGGTTTTATAGGTCACATCTTGTGTTTATTTGTTAGGATGGTGTGTTCATTCTCTTGTTTCTTTCATTTCAGTTTCAATTATTTTCATAATTTTGAGCACTACACTACTAATATTAACTATAAGATCTAAGGTAATAAAGTGGACCATAAAATATTTCATAATATTGTAAGCTGTTGTGACAAATTGTTCCAATGGAATATCCATGGTAGTTTATAAATAATATTGGTATTAGAGTAGTTTTCTTTGAGGTTTTCTAGGAAGTTTCAAGATCCATGAATTGTCTTAAGAAGGAAGTTTCAAAACTATGGCCATGGCGCGTTAATGTAGTCATAACAACCCTTAGGATGAGGTAGAGAAGATATTTTCGAAGCTAGAAGAACATGTCATTGATATCTCTCACAACATGGCCTGTTGAGATTTGGGTACCTTGGAAAGTGGTCCCCCCTTGTGTTTGTGAGCTTCTAAACACATGAGGGAAGTACTTTGTACCTTGTACTATGTATTTTGTGTCTAATTTCACTTTGATTTAGGAAATTTAAGTCAAAAGTGAAATTTGATCATTTTAGCCTAAAATGACAATTAATTCACAAAGTTGGTGAATTAATAGACATAAAGTGAAACTATGGAAACTTAACTAAAGTGGGTTTTGGTTTGATATTTAGTTGAGATGATCTCAACCATTGATTAGGGATGAGATGAGAAGATCTCATCCACCCATCTTTTAGGTTTCCTTATGCTTCCTAAAGGAGGGCGCAAGGGGCAAAGAAGAGCTCATTCCTTGTTGTGTTCACTTGAGGAGAAGTAGGAGGAGCAAGAGGATGAGAATTGTTTCATATTTTGAGGCTAGCTTGGGCACTCCCTTCCATGGAAATAGCCAACAAGCTTTGGGTCTCATTTATTTAGTGGGGAGCTTCCAGTTTTGAGGAGGGCACACTTGAGGAGGAGGGTGCATCATCAGTGGGGAGGACTTACACTTATCAGATTGCAGTGAGGTCTGTTTCAAAGGGAGGCTACTGATCAGTGCTTGATTACTATGAAGGGGTTTCTATATTAGAGCTTCTAGTTGGCATTTGCAGTAGATTCAATGTATTTGGGAGCATTTATGAGGGGCACACCATGCTAAGGCGCACTTGCTTGGTTTGGAGTTGTATTTCATCTTGAGACAATCTGCTATTGTAACAGGTTCATCTATATTTTGTACTTGCTGTATTCTACCATCTATTCTCCTCATTTATAGACATATATTCCAATCTGGTTTTTCAGGGGGGGTTTTATCCAAGGTCATGTTGACCAAAAATACATGTGTCAATTTTATGCATGCTTAGAAGTGTAGATCAATATTTTAAAGTTCAATATCTAGAGGTAGTGTTATGTGTTTAATGTATATTGTATGTCCTAACATTGAGTAAAGAAAACACTTGCAAGGGCACCTTAAAAGAGCACTTAACCATCGAGTATTGAGAAGAAAGTTTGGTGACTGTTTGTTGTCCTAAAACAACAAGAAAAGACAGCCACATAGTTGAAACTTAGAGCCATACTAAGCTCAAGGACAAACCTTAGGTGGAATCCTCATAGGACCTCAAAAGATCTACATGGTATCAAAGCCAATGGTGGCTTAGACTTGCTGATTTTTGAGCATTTTCGTGGACAGTTCAGGGCATATTTTGAACAACATGTTGATAGAGTTTGTGGACAGCTTGTGGGAAGATTTGTTGGGCTGATTTTTGACACTTGTGGACAACCTCTTTTCACACCTGCGTGGACATGAGTGAGGCTGTAGTTTACGACCTATTTTCACACCTATTTTCTAGGAGTGAGGTCGGTGTTCGCCTGCCTCTTTTCACACATGTGTTGATAGGAGTGAGGCAACATTCCTTTACACTTGGAGCATCAAAGTGAGCACAGTTTGACAGACATTTCATTATCTCAAATGCGTGTTGAGGACAGGATAGCCAGGGCTAGAAATTGGTTGCCTTGGAAGGCGAGGATCATCTTTGTCTTAGAGGACCTCGAACTATGGGATATAGTTGAGGCGAATATTCTCGTTATTCCTGTTACTACCCCCGTCTTGTTGGAAAAATTCAGGAAAAGGAACAACAAGGCAAAGAGGACCATTTGTGATGCTGTGAGAGATCACATTATTCCCCACTTGACTGGGAAGACTTATGCATATGAGATGTGGGCATATCTATCCAAGTTGTATGAGAGTTCTAATGAGAACCAAAAGTTGGTTCTTCATGATCGACTGAGGGGAATTTGCATGCTTGAGGATGAGTCGGTTACTTCATTCCTTCGTAGATACACCCAGATTGGAGATGAGATTGGAGACGTCGGAGAGGTGGTGGATCCCAAATCTATGGTGAGGACAGATTTGAATAGCTTTACCAAACCATGGGGTCCATTCGTTCGCGACATTGTTGCCAGGGAGGTTATGCCTACATGGGAGAGGATGTGGGATGACTTCGTCTAGGAGGATACTAGACTAGTGGCAGAGGCTTCTGGACAACAACAACAACAGTCAGTTCTGGGTGATGAGGATCTTGTTCTTTGGACAAAGGGAAAGAAGAAGACCAGTCGGGGAAGTCGGCAAGGTCTCAAGTTTGGGGCCCCACCTCAGGGAGGAGAGAGAAGCAGCGGTGGGAAGAAGAGAGACATGAGCACAATGAGATGCTTTGCTTGTGGAGAGATGGGTCACTATGTAGGACAATGTCCCAAGAAGAAGAAGAAGTAGCAGGATGTGTCACTAACAACAACAGAGGAGATAGAGTTCAGTGATCAATTTGGGAGAGAGTGTGCATTTGTGACTACCTTGTCTGCTATTACACCATCCAACATTAGATGGGGAGACAGAGTTGAGGAGGACCGACTAACTCACACCATTGATTCAGAGGGAGAGTAGACTCAGTGTCCTTGGACATCATCAGAGTGGGTGACTGGTCCACCCATGATAGCTTTAGTTTCAGAGCAACTGAGAAGACAAAGAGTTGTTGCTACAACTTCAGAGCATCAGAGATTGATTAGGAGGAGCGATACGGCACCACAGAGGCTTGATCCTCACTTGGTTACAGAGACATGAACATCAGGTTCTGGATCCACTTCAGGTGGAAGCTACTTGGTGAGAGGCAAAGTTGAGGATCTTGGTGAGATGTCGATATCCTGGTACTCTTGGTGAGATACCAATAGGGGGAGACTCTCGGTGAGTGTTACACCTAAAAATTACTCACTTCGATAGTGTCACAAGTGTCTTCATTACAAGTGTTGTAAGTGTCACATCTTGTCTGCAAGTGTCACATCTTGACTACAAGTGTTGCAAGTGTCAAAAACATTATATTTCCACCTTGCCTATGTCGTGCCTCTAACGACATCATAGGGACACTTAAGACACCTCAAAGACTAGTTTTGAAGAAGAGAAATCAGTTGAAAAGAAGTACAAGCCTTTTTCCACTAGAAAAACCACTCAAATATGGATTTTGTAGAGGAGCGCTCCCCTACCCACTATCAGGGAGTGCTGGCGCTCCCCGAGCCTCTTTGGTGGAGTGTTTGAGCACCCTGTGCATCCTTTTGGGGGAGAACTACCCTTTTCTGAGCAAGTTTTGGGTTTGTTGAGACAAATAAGGGAAGAATCCCTCAATTCTTGAAGGTAGTTGGATTCGAATAGATGGTCAAGGCATGATCTTAGGGAAGATCCTCAACTGAAGGAGAGGAATCCTCAACTTATCCCAAAGATATCTCAAGTGGTTGGGCCTCTCCAAGGTTATATAAGGAGGCCTCCTCATGGTGAAAGGGGGGATAGAGATTGAGAATTACATAAAACTTATGATCTCATGAGTGATATGTCATCAAAGATATCAATGGAGATTACTTGAGCAAAGGGGTTGGACAAGGATAACTGGAAGAATCTTCTGCACCTTCATTCAAAGGATTGTAAGTATCTTTACTTGTTCTCATTAATAATCAATGCTTGGCATGTTTCTTTCAAAATTATGCTTGTTCCATATGAGTTTGTCTGTAGTAGATGGATCTATATCTGATCTAATCTCAGTAGAGTAGAAAGTCTTTTGTACCTTTGTTTTTTTACAGGACCTATCAGGGAGCTCAGGATCGAAGCTCAGCCCGGAATTTGCAAGGAAAAACGTCGCTAATAAGGTACATATCTTTATTCTTCTCTTTCATTCATTATCTTGATTAGATCTAAAAGGAAGTCAGTGTCCATGTTAAGCACTTTTCTGTCTTGGCATTAGGAGTCTAGAGACCAAGAGGGAATCCACTTGTCCGTAGGGGGATTCACCTACAACAGAAATTGGTGACTCCACTGGGGAGGGGCTCTGATTTTTGTTTCCATTCCTAGATATTGTTTTGTCCCTTTTCCCATTGATTTGATCTTCTCCACATTGTCTTTTTTATTCTTAGATTTGTTTGATTGCCTCTTTATGTCATCAGGATCACCCTGATTGACTGAATTTCTTTGATTTTTTGAGTTTCTGGGCATTTTTCCGAGATTTTGCAGCAGAGCACTCCCATGCCCTTGTTATAAGAGTGCCAACACTCCATGGTGGTATTACATAGAATGTTGGAGCGCTTTGGTACCCCTTACACCAGAGCACTATCCCATTTTCAGTGAAAATCATCTAGGTTTTCAATTTTTGAAGTTCAGTTTTTGCTCTTTTGCACTTGCTCGGGGTCTCATACTCTTAGTCCATCTTGTTATTGGCTTTAAAACACCTTATTTCTAAGAATTCATCCTCTTTTGTTTGGGATTTTGACATTTTATTTCCTTGCCTTGAAGCCACTCTTTGTCTTTGTTGACCTAAAGTTAACTTGCTGTTTTCTTTTCCTTTATCTGACCGAGTGAAAACTTTTGTGAGGAAATCCAAAGGTTTGTGAACCTTTTCATTTGATATTTGAGGTCAACTTTCCATCATTTCTCTTTTGTTTGAGGTTTTTTGGTTCTTGTTTGCAATTTGGTTATCTTTGTCCCTCTTGTCTATTTCACGACGAGATTGTGATTTTTGTTTTGTGTGAGGTTTGCTTATGACTGTTTAATCCTGAAGTCTGATTCGAATTTAGAAGTTTTACATCTGATTATCATTCACATATAAGAAAAAGGACATATTTTAGTGATTGGTTTGGATATTAGAAGACATTTCTGAAATTTTTAGCATTTGCATTGGATTTCATTGAGAAACACTTGTATGAGGACATTGCATCTTAGTGTTTGATAGTGAAAACAACTTTCTCTCTTTCCCTTAAATAGCCATTCATCGAAAGACAAGACTGCTTATCATTTTCTTGTGCATTTTTTTTGGGAATTGAGTCATCATACCATCAGTTTCATTGGCATGCACCTTTTGAGTAAAGAACAGCCATAAAATCAACGCTAATTAAAAATTATCTAGAACATGTTTGTTTTTAGGATCTTCCACCAACATTAGACTAGGATTAGCACTTTGGATTAAGCTGTGAGTACAACTCTCCAAAGTTTTCAAAACAAACATTAGCATCCTGGGATAGGGAGAGTCAAATCCAATTGTCGTATAGGCTTTCTGGGATCCCCTTCTCACACTGGGGTTACGCAAGAGGTCGCATTTGGGAGAATTACAGAGATTATCCCTCCGTGGTTCAACTATTTGTAGTGGTCAGATTGTATATTGGGGGTCACTCGAAGGTATACCCACGATTATGTGTGGGAGCATCTCGAGTTGTTTCTGACTTGTTATCCTTCCAATACGTTCGGATCAGACTGTTGACTATACCCACCCAAGGGCTGACTGCGAGTTGGTGTCCTTAGTTTCCCTAATCTTTAGGTACTTACATGAGGTGATAGTGAAGGGAAGTCTCACTGTACCTGTGATAGACATTGGTCAAACTCACTCGGGCTCCTTGGAGGGTAAATCCACAATTACTACGTGAAAGTTTGCACCAAGGTGAAAGTCCGTTAAGCAGGTCACCATTGTAACTGTTCCACCATATCCTATCCCCTTCTTGACTTGATCACACGACGTTGGATTTCATCACCAAATAGTACGATCATCGAGAGAAGTTTTGTTTGCTTGGTTTTGATTCCTAGATTTTATTAGCGTATGTTGTTTCTTTTTATTAGTTGGCCCTAGATTTTCAGCGTGTACTGTTATTCTCCAAAATTGAGACTGTAGACGATAAAGGTCTTCTCCGATCGCGTAGGATGCAAGGGCTGCCTCCAAAAGGCTACCAACCCTTACCTCCTAACCCTCCAGAAGACAACTACCGTGGAGAGGTAGAAAATCAATCTGACGCTGGGAGTGTTGTTGCTCCTCCGTTAGACAATTTAGAAGGCACTTTGGTTACGGTTGAGAATCCCACTCCTTGTACTATATATGTGTCAGTAACCCCTCTTAAACCACTTTTGCTTCGTTTAGACTCCCTAGGGAACGTCATAGACGAAGAGGTCCCACAATTACCCGAGAGAGCTTTTACCGAAACATATATGGGATCCACAGAACCAACCTTTAGTGATGAGTATAGGACTCTTGTTTGTCCTAACACTACAATAGATACAAATCCCACACCTTCTCGTTCTATATGGAGGAATTCAATAGGACATGATCTCTATGATCATTTTGAATCCTTTCAACAACCCTTTAATACTCATGACCCTCCCGTTGAAGTTGGGTCATCTGGTCAAACGATAAATCACCCCATCGATCAGGTCATTAACCTTATTGTTGTGTCAACACAAGTATATCCTAATGTTGAACTCATCACCACTACTCATTCCAAAGGCACTTTGATCCTTACCCCCGCTTTTACAAACTTTCACTCTACATCTCCACATGTTCCACACGATCTTGCTAGGACATATTTTCACCCGAGAATGCAGACCCTTGCCAACCAAATACAACTGACTGGAGGGAAACCACCATATAGAAGACCTATCCCTCCTGGAATACCACCATCCTATGGCCGGCCTACCCCTCCCATGGGACAACCCCCTTTTCATGTTCTTCCCGGAGGGAAACCTCCCTTTGCCAGTCATACCCCGGTCGTTAATCCACCGTTGGCAGGGGGGAAAACTTTGTCTACTAGAAACCCTTCACAATCCTGGGGAGTATCTTCCGCAGGCAAATTTACCCAACCCCATGTTGGGGGGCACTCATATCATAACCCACAAGGAGGAGTATCAAATCCTCTTCCTTCCGGATCGTCTTATGGACAACCTTATCTGGGTGGCATTCCAAACACCACTTGGAGTCCTCAAGGACAACAACCTTATCTTCCCCATGGGTCTAATGTGTATCCGCCTCTGGGATCTACTCCTTACCCTCCTTAAGGGAACAATGTTCATCCTCTTTCTGGAAGAAAATCACCCGACTTATAATGTTCAAAACCCACCGGGTTATGCAAATGTTTCTCAACCATCATCGAATCTTGCTTATCCTGGCCAACAACAACCGTATGTAGGAGGACCTACTGGTTACAATTATCCACCTAACCCAGTTTATGGTCCTACTGGTGTTCCTATGCCACACCAGTATCATCCGCAAATTAACCGACAATTACCTTTCCTTGCAACTTTAGATCTCCTAGACTTGTCTCGGTTAACTAATGATCCTATTTTTCATTCACCGGTTTGGCCAGTTATTCCAGCTAAACTTCCTTCCGATATTCTGAAATTTGACAGAAAATCTAGAGAAGATCCAAATAACCATGTGATGACTTTCCATTTGTGGTGTTCATCAAACTCCCTCATGGATGATTCTATACGTTTGCATCTTTTCCAATGAACACTTACTGGCTCTGCAACAAAGTGGTATATTGAACTACCACGTGCTTCTTTTCATGATTTCAACTCCCTCACCATGTCTTTCCTCACACACTTTCAACTACCTATTCGCTACAAGACGAGTGTTGAACTCTTGACCTCCCTTCGTCAAATTGACTCTGTGCATATATCTAACCATATTCATGAGTGGAGATGAGGATGAAGGATGATCAAGGTAATCATTCCTGACATATTATTGGTAGAATGGTTTACTAAATCACTTTTACCCCCAATCGCTTGCGATGTCACTATGGGTGGCGCAGTCACCAAGGAAGAAACCATATCTCGGGCTCAATACTTAGATTTGGTTTATTCCCAATCTGGTACTACTTAGAAATCGAGAGGGAATCCATTGCACAAGATTCACACACAAAGAATAATTTGTATTACTTAATAGACAAATGGAGGTTACATATATAGCATGAATATCACTGACTCCTAGCAATATAGATCCTAAGAAAGTGGATCTGATTAGCTAAAAATAGTTAACCTAGAAACTCATAGTTACAAGAGCTGTAAGCATTATCTCATAGTTAACCTAGAAACTCACAGTTACAACAACTGTAAGCATTATCTCTAACACCCTCCCTTAATGCTTACATTACAAATATCACAATCACAAATTACAAAACATAACAAAAGGTTACAACACAAATTTTGTCATGTCTGTCTCACTGGTCCTCATATGTAGTTACACCCATCTCTGAACTTCATAGACACGCTCTTTCTCTCCATCATCTTCGAGCTACCACTTCATACATCACAAATACAACCGCTTCCGACCATATTTGAAATGTCTATGGGATCGACGACTCTAAACTACCCCGAAGAATAGTCTCGATACTGAACATTCAGTAATTGATCTTACAAAGTGACCTTTACACACACTCACCAACACAATGATAACCTGTAAGTATTGAATATGAAGCACTGAAGTACAAAAATAATCTCCAGCTTTGAATAGACTTGTAGACATATTTAAACTAGTCATGTATTCCTATAGCACCAAAGTGCACCAAGAACCACTAGCTTTAAAAGATGCTACTCTATTCCCTAATTGGTTCTTCATAATATAAATAAACACACAAAATAATGCTATTACATAAATTACACGATATTTTTAACACAAATTCAAACACAGCTCAACATCTAGCTTTATCTGACCATTGTTATGATGCCCGATTTAAATTAGATCACCAATGATCTATTTTGTCCAACAAATTAGTTGGCGGCTTTTCTAGGGAACCAGATTCACCACATGGATCGACTAGGTTGGATGGACGAACACATCAACAACAAATGGTGGCTCATTCTTCAACGCTTCCATGGGAATTATACTTCTTCCACACAAATATTCTTCAGTACCGTGGCATCTCCATCGATTGGCAATATTTCTTCTTTCTTGGATAACCGTGGATCATGAAAATTCCTTCTATATAGAGTATTTAATCCAACAGGAAACATGTGATCAGGTGGCTACTAGGTGATGAGGCTCTCCTTCTGCAACGTTCACAATCAGCAAATCACAGTTCATGTCTCTTTGGTTCTTAGATCTCGACTTTATTTCCATGGATACGATCTCTGCCAAATAAAAGCAGTTACAGGCAACTACTCTTCCACG
>ML785583.1:620508-638411 GCA_009831015.1 Picea engelmannii
CTCTTGGCTGCTATTGGCGCTGTTGATCCTGAGTCGTCCAACCATATCATGTTTAACCTGGATAATTATGCGTCTCGACTCTCCCACCAACTTGCTTTCCAAGTTGATGTTGTTGTTCACAATCAACAAATCCACCGAACTATTCTGGATGAGGGAGCCTCAACTTGTGTCATGTCTTTAGCATATTGGAAAGGTTTAAAATCACCCACACTTAACAAATCCCCAACGATGTTACACGCCTTCAATGGGCGAGGCTTTCATCCCCATGGGATTTTTCAATCCCTGCCCATCCAATTGGGTGGCATAACTGTCACTGTTGATGTCGAGGTGGTCGATGCTCCCCTCGATTACAACTTGTTACTTGGAAGAAGTTGGTTTTATGCTATGACTGGTGTTGCCTCATTGGTCTTTCGATGTGTACAATTTCCTCATGAGGGAAAAATTGTCACTCTTGATCAGTTAGATTTCTGCACGACCGATGCTCGCGCTCCCGCTACCAACAACATTCCTTTCTTGGGAGATCACAAGATCACGTATGAAAGCATTGGTGTTGGCTTACTGAAATATTTTAGCCTTATGGGTACCTTCCCTACACCACTTCCACCGACTACACATCATATTGCCACCGTCGATATGATTTCGACCGCAACTTATCAATCTTTGGAATCATCTGACCCTTGGATTGTACCTAGTCCTTTGGAATTCTATGCACTAGCTGACACTGTGCCACTTAGTTTAGCCGAAACATCATACGTTTCTATCCAATCCACTTCTCCCTCATCGGATGATCAACATCTATTGGCACCCGACAGTTACTCGATGCCATCACGGTTAAGTTCCTTGTCGTCTGCGATCGACTACATTTCCCCATTTTTTCCCTCGGATGAATCTATTATGGAAATGTTGAGCATTGACGATCTACCTCGGGATGATAACCATCATCGATCCTCTTTTCTTCCCCCTCGTGAAGAAATTCGGGAAGATATACACTCTATCTCCCCTCCTGATGTTGATTTTCCATCGTCTCCCATGCCCTCAACTTCCGATGATTTGGATCCGGTAGTTGACATGGTGATCTCTTTGGTAGGGCTATTGGAGCCTGATATCCTTATTCCTGACGAGAGCCTCGACATGTGTTCCTTCCAGAGTAATTTTCTTCCTTCCAGTGACGATATCTTGGAATCCATGACCAAGTTTTGTCCCTTGACATGGTATCTTTCCAGAGCGTTATTCTCTTGGAAGCCATGATCAAGGAGAGTCCAGGAGCACAGTTTCTCTTCTCTGTATCAAGCTCGTTAAAAAATAAAACATAGGTCACAAGCATAGTTTTTCCTCTCTGTGGCAAGATCGTTAAAAAATGAAACATAAGATTTGAGCATAATTTTTCTCTTTGTAGCAAGCTTGTTAAAAATGAAACAATAATCTGGGGATTGAACACGAATCCCTGGGCATAGTTCTTTTTCCTGTGTCAAGCTTGTTAAAAAATGAAACAATCACCTCTCTTGAACCTTCATTCCATCCACCCTTATCCTTTTTCTCCATCTAGTAGAGAAATTGGTGACAACCTCAAAGTCAGTGAATGAATTGAAGCTTGGATTACATGTCTCCAGTCTTTGATGATCATTCTGGAGTTAAGACACTAGCTTTCAAGCTGGGGGCATACCAATATTAGTCTTTTTTCTTTCTCATGCTCGAAAAAACATGAGAATGTAACCGAGTAGACGTTTATCACTTTTTCAGACTCGCATGGATAAACGAAAAAGGAACCCCTTGGAGTTGTCTTTTAGCTCTTTTCAGACTCTCTAAACATGAAAATATTACCAAGTGATATTGCTTCCTTTCCCACTCGTTAAAAGGTTTGAAAGGGCATCTTTCGAGTGATAATTTATCTCTTTTTCGGCCTCACGAGACTAACATTACAAAAAAGTACAACATTGGAGTCGTCTTTAAGTTGTTTTCAGACTCTCTAAAACCACCGAGTTTACCTTCTCTGGACTCGTTAAGCAATCATACATTGAAGGGCCCATATGGGATCGAACCCTTACTTCTTCCAGTTCGTTAAACAAAGGAAAAGGGACTTACCGAAGGTGAGTCATATCGAGCATGTGTTACCCTCCTCGAGCTTGTTAAATTAAAAAGAGGTACTCATCTATCTGGATGGGGGAAAATTTTAAAGAAGCAAGCCGAGCAATTTTTTGATAACACTACCAGTAGCCCTTATAGTCGCCCTTGAACACGACACTTTGTCTTTGCACACATTTTAATCCACTGAACCTCTGCATTGAGCCAATCCTATGAGCTTCTTTTACTCCTTTGGGTCACCTGATGAAAGTCACAACATCCACTACATCATCAAGTTTTGGTCCATGTCATGTTTCTGCTATTGTGCCTCAGTGTTCAAGGGAAGTATCTTCCTCAGGAGTCAGCCATAAAAAATATCCTATTTGAATACCTGTGTCAATCCATGTTCATTTGATCTACCAACTACATCTCTGTGTTAGTTTCGTGTCGTTGATGGGGGATACATCAAGGCCCTCCTTCAACGATTCTATTCCTGTCGACTTTAACACATTATCCAGGAACTAGACTTAGAAATCAGTTAGTACCTTGGGACCTGCATGCCTCAATGGCAAGCCTCCTCTAGTCTGACRGTGGGTTTACATCATTGACCTCTGATCGAATGATTCCATGGATGTTCRACTTCAAATCATCTATTCACATTCATCGAAATGTACTAGAGTACCTTGGGAATCATTGACATCAATGGTGATTTCCCTCGCRCTTTTTAATGATTTACATCATTGACCGGTAATCAAGTGGTTTCTGCCATGTTCGACATCAGGACATCTATTCACATGGTTAKATTCGTACTACATCGAGATCGGTAAGAAGACCCTGGGTTGAKTTTTCACTCTTATGTATACTTTGCCCAGGTTGCGAAGGAGTTCTTTTGAACTATGACACATATATTGTTACATAGATCCACTTTGTATTGGTCGTGGCTATGTCTTGTCATCTCGTAGATCCAYTGTGTATTCTTCCTGGCTATGATCAATTCATGTCATAGGAGTATAGATCCATAGTGTATCTTCAATGGCTATACCTTTTATCAATATAATTATGGATCCGCAGTGTATTTTATGGTGACCATACCTAAAAAGTCTTTATCACTCAAGCATAGGTATGCCTGCCTTGGGTTTTGAAACATGTCATAATATTTGTTTGATGGTTGTGTGCATCTTTTTTCTGGTTTCTCTGCGTCTATACCCTTTCTTGAAAAATTATGCAAAGTGCTTCAGTCATCATCGTCTTCTAACTTCGTACTTTGGGGGGCAATCTATTACACCTCAAAATTACTCACTTCGATAGTGTCGCAAGTGTCGTCATTACAAGTGTTGTAAGTGTCGCATCTTGTCCGAAGTGTTGCATCTTGACTACAAGTGTTGCAAGTGTCAAAAACATCATACTACCACCTTGCTTATGTCGTGCCTCTAACGACATCATAGGGACACTTAAGACACCTCAAAGACTAGTTTTGAAGAAGAGAAATCAGTTGACAAGAAGTACAATCCTTTTGCCACTAGAAAAACCACTCAAATATGGATTTTGGAGAGGAGCGCTCCCCTACCCACTGTCAGGGAGTGCTGACACTCCCTGAACCTCTTTGGGGGAGTGTTTGAGCACCTTGTGCACCCTTTTGGGGGAGCTCTACCCTTTTCTTAGCAAGTTTTGGGTTTGTTGAGACAAATAAGGAAAGAATTCCTCAATTGTTGAAGGTAGTTGGATTCGAATAGATGGTCAAGGCATGATCTTAGGGAAGATCCTCAACTGAAGGAGAGGAATCCTCAACTTATCCCAAATATATCTCAAGTGGTTGGACCTCTCCAAGGTTATATAAGGAGGCTTTCTCATGGTGAAAGGGGGGATAGATATTGAGAATTACATCAAACTTATTATCTCATGAGTGAGATGTCATCAAAGAAATCAGTGGAGATTACTTGAGCAAAGCGGTTGGACAAGGAGAACTGGAAGAAGCTTCTGCACCTTCATTCAAAGGATTGTAAGTATATTTACTTGTTCTCATTAATAATCAATGCTTGACCTATTTATTTCAAACTTATGCTTGTTCCATATGAGTTTGTCTGCAACAGATGGATCTATATTTGAGCTAATCTCAGTAGAGTAGAAAGTCTTTTGTACCTTTGTTTTTTTTACAGGACCTATCAGGGAGCTTAGGATCGAAGCTTAGCTAGGACTTTGTAAGGACAAACATCATTAATAAGGTACATATCTTTCTTCTTGTATTTCATTCATTAGCTTGATTAGATCTAAAATGAAGTCAGTGTCCATGTTTAACACTTTTCTGTCTTGGCCTTAGGAGTCTAGAGACCAAGAGGGAATCCACTTGTCCGCAGGGGGATTCACCTACAGCAATGAGATTCCAAGAGAGTGACTCTTGGTGAGATTCCATGAGTATTGACCATTGGTGAGATGCAAGGAGGTGGAAATCCTTGGTGGGAGACCAAGGTGGAGATCTTTGGTGTGATGACAAGATCTATGTGATCATGGATAGGTGGAGAGACAGTTCTATTTATAGATCACGCAGATCGAGCACATTTGTGGTAGAGACTACTTTCAGTGATCAAGGTATAACCATACTCCCCGAGTATATGCTAGGAGGAAACCATGTCCATTATAGGGATGATATTGGTGGTGATGAGCACTTTCCTCGGTAAGAGGGAGTGTTGAGATTTGGGTGCCTTGGAAAGTAGTCCCCCTTGTGTTTGTGAGCTTATAAACACATGAGGGAAGTAATTTTTAACTTGTACTATGTACGTTGTGTCTAATTTCACTTTGATTTAGGACATTTAAGTCAAAAGTGAAATTTGGTCATTTTAGCCTAAAATGACAATTAATTCACAAAGTGGGTGAATTAATAGACGTAAAGTGAAACTATGGAAACTTAAGTATAGTGGGTTTTGGTTTGATATTTAGTTGAGATGATCTCAACCACTGATTAGGGATGATATGAGATGATCTCATCCACCCATGTTTTAGGTTTTCTTATGCTTCCTAAAGGAGGGCACAAGGGGCAAAGGAAAGCTCATTCCTTGTTTTGTTGACTTGAGGAGAAGTAGGAGGAGAAAGAAGATGATAACCGTTTCATATCTTCAGGCTAGCTTGGGTGCTCCCTTCCATGGAGATAGTCAGCATGATTTGGGTCTCATTTATTTAGTGGGGAGCTTCCTGTTCTGAGGAGGGCACACTTGAGGAGGAGGGCACATCATCAGTGCGAAGGACTTACACCTGTTAAATTGCAGTGAGGTATGATTCAGAGGGAGGATACTCATCAGTGCTTGATTACTGTGGAGGGGTTTCCAAATCAAAGCTTCTAGTTGGCATCTACATCAGATTCAGTGGATTTGGGAGCATTTATGAGGGGCACACCATGCTAGGGCGCACTTTATTGGTTTGGACTTGTATTTCAGCTTGAGACAAGCTGCTATTGTAATAGGTTCATATATATTTTGTACTTGTTGTATTCCACCATCTATTCTCCTCATTTATAGAGATATATTCCAAACTGGTTTCCCAGGGGGGGTTTATCCAGGGTCATGTTGACCAAAAATACATGTGTCAATTTTATGCATGATTAGAAGTGTATATCAACATTTTAAAGTTCAAGATATAGAGGTAGTGTTATTTGTTTTAATGTATATTTCATGTGCTAACATTGAGTAAAAAAAACACTTGCAAGGGCACCTTAAAAGAGCACTTAACCATCAAATATTGAGTAGAACATTTGGTGACTGTTTGTTGTCCTAAAACAACAAGAAAAGACAACCACACAGTTGAAACTTAGAGCCATACTAAGGTCAAGGACATACCCTAGGTGGTAGCCTCATAGGACCTCAAAATATCTACATGGCCCTCCTCATTGCGTCTCTAGTGAACAAGTTTGGACCTTTTAGGAGGTTGGTGGCTCTAACTTAGAAGTTAGACGACACAAGAAATTACGAGATAATGAAGACCCATATAAACAATTGAAAAAAGAGCTTGAAAGAGAGAAACCAAGTTCTACTGCCATCAATTCTTTGCAATCTTTGTTTAAAATGGAAATGAAAGTGGACATCAAACCCTATCCAAGTGAGATTGATGATGTCAAGTTGAATAATTGGTTGTAATTCTTAGAAGCTTATTTTAATGTCCATAACATGGTAGAAGAGAAAACAATTTCATTTTATCGACTAAAATTATAGGGCTATTCCTTGTCCTAGTAGGAAAGCCACAAAGAGACACTTAGGGTAAAGGGTGATCTCTTAGTAGCTAAGTCGAAGGTGTCCAAAACCCTCATCATGTCCCATTTCTACCAAATTTGGTATTTATAGGACCAATGTATCATTTGGCATCATTTCATGTAGAGGCAAGGGCAGAGAATGCATGAGTACACCACCAATCTAGAAAAATGGGAATTGTGTTGGGTATATCTCCCAGGAACTTAGAAGTACTCCTAAATTATTTGGGGGGTGTATATAGTAACTTATGGAAGCGACTGGTGCTCTTAAAACCTAGGAAAATTGAGGATGCCTATGTGCAAGCATAAAACATGGAGAATATAAGAAATAAGAAAGTACAACCAAGTGGTTCCAAACAAAAATACCGCCAAGAGGATTCTAGGGAGGGGAAGAAGAAGTGGAAATGAAAGGACAAGAAGATAACAATCAGTGCACATCATTGCAAGGATCCAAACAACCACTTGTGACAACAAATTTTGCCTCACTCCATGCAACTGGCTTAGATGGCCTTCCATTTTCACTTTGCAGACTTGAAGTCCCTTTTTGTTAATTTCATAGATGCATATTTTTCCACATATACATGCCCTATCAGTTACACAACAAGTATGCATGCAAGTTTCTCCACTACAACCCGCGTACATAAAGTTTGGTGCTCAAAATTAAAAATTATGTCAGGTTTCCATGCCATGTCACGAGATCCATGATCCTTGACTTCCACATACTGGAAACTCTCTGACTCAACCCTTAAGTTCCATTTGAAGGCTATAAATTAAGCTTTATCCAAGCCTTGATTGAACAATTCAACTTGGAGAGCAAAGACACTCTAGATAAATTTCACTTCATATTGAGTCTACATCCCTTTGTCCTTGAAAGTCTAAATTCATTTTGTTTAGCCCCCAAGATCTTCCTTCTTTGTGATGGAGAACCTCATTGACTCCTATATATGAGCTTGAATTTGGTGGAGGATTGAAGTGGTGGAGGCCCAACTGGAGGGACTTAGTTTCTTGGTTTCGATATGTGTCATTACATAAGTTTGTCACATATGTACTTTTGTTGATTATTTTAATAGAAATACTCTTTTCTCGTCCAATTGATATCTTGCAAATATTTGAATTATTATTCCATGGGCATATTTTTCATGTATGTTAATGGATTACGCTAATATATATGCTAAAATTATATATTATCACCATATTCTTGCGTATATTGGTTGTTGAGGAAAATTTGTAGGTATAAAGCTTTGGGTCATGTGCTCAACGATGGTCTTCTTCAAACGTCTGGACGAGGTAGGCTCTTAGCCTTGTCTTGTTAGAATTTCTTTTATATAGCATACTTGAGATTAGAGTTTATTTCTGTGTGTCATTCCGTCTGTTTTGGTTTACCGCTTTCCATAGATAGATTTTCCTCGTAACAGAATTTGCGACCAAACTCGGGATTGATCTCCTTTTTGGGGGTTTGTAGTGTTTTTCTCCTTGATTTTATCTCTTATAGCCTAAGTTTCCTTGTTCCCTGTTGCTTGACAACTTGTATGTTGCCTTGCATATGAGTTTCTTGGCTTAAACATTTCCTTAGTAGTGTTTTGCTTGGTATACATGATTTTTCCCTTGACAACCGCATATATACGTGAGTTGTCTTTCTTTCGGGAGCATATATACACGATTTTTTCTGAAACAATCACGTACATCATCTCTTAAGTCTTGCTGCCTTAGTTTGGTGTTTGTTGGGTGAGTTTTGTTGGTTGTTGAGTCTTCTTGGGTCCCTATTCTGATTGTTAAGTGCCTACAAAGTGATATGAAGCCTTTTTATTATTGAATTTTTGGGCGGATTTCTTTCTTATCATATTTTTCATTGGTTGTCCTTGCACATTGGTCTGAGTGTTTTATTCTTGGTATCCTGCTTGGCTTGTCTCTAAAAATTCACCCAGTCTGATAAAAAGGGTGTCTTCTTGCTGAAATACAAGGAATAGTCACTTACTTCTCACTTCTAGTGTTTTGCTCTGTCATTCTCTGCCTATTTGTATTTGTGAAACGTTTATTTCTTGTGTGTCAGTTTATTCTACTGCTGCATTTTTAATTTTGCAGATTGAATTGTGGATCAACTGGTATCAGAGCCTGGATCCAAGCCATCTTCTGCTCAGCCATGGAATTCAGAAGAGAGGCCATCCAATAATTTTTTTTACTAAAAGATAGACGTCCTTCTCAAGACTTATAGTGCTCCCTCCTCAGAGTCTTCAGCACGTTCATCTTTCACCATTCTCCACATGCCCTCTTCAGGGTACCGGGTACCTTCTCAGTGCGCTTAGGAGTTCAGTGATTCTCAGCACAACATCTAGTGACAGATCGACATCCTTGGTGAATGAAAATTATGCCACTGTGAAGAGAGTTGTCTACAGAGGATTTTGCATCCACTGCCACAACTCCAATTCAGGATTTAATGATGGCTCTCCAAGAGCTACTCCATCTGCAACAACACAGATCTCCAACACCCATGCAGCCTAATACGCGCTTCCAATTACCAAAATTTGGGAAAATGAATGGCGAGAATGTCGAATCGTAGATTCACAGTCTTTCCACATACTTTCGTACATGAATACAGATGATAGAAGACATGAAACTTCAGATCATCGATCTACAACTCGAGGGAATTGCAAAGACATGGTGGAACACTCAGCTGGAGACTTATTCCTGGGTCATGGACAGAGGTGAATCGGTCGAGACACAGACACCACACATTACGACGTGGGATGGATTCTACCATGCTCTGAGAGAGCGCTTCTACCAATCGGGTTATTGCCAAAACCTCCTTTTCAGATGGTTGCAACTCTGACAACTTGCCAATCAGTCCATCCAGGGATACATCAAAATCTTCTACAAACTGTGCATTCAACTCCACATCACCGATCCAGAAGAGGTATTGGTTTTTAAGTTCAATTCTAGTTTATTGATAAGCATCTGTTGTGAAGTAGATATGTTCGACAATCCTTCCTTGGACAAGGATTTTCTTCGAGCCTTGGCCATGGAACATAATGTGGTACCTCAAATTTGTTCTCCTCAAACTCGAGTCGAACCATCCACTCCTGGTAATTCTCCTACTCTCCCATCAGTTGGCCCACGGTCTATCCCCGCCTTAGCCCGTAATGCACCCTGGTGTTCTTTCCATAAGACCAATTGACACTCTTCTACTGACTATCGTGCACTTAAGAATCTGCGCACCATCAAAACTTTGTTTGTCAAGATTGCTCTGACCGAATGCCCTGCAAATCTTGAAGTGGTTTCCCTTGATAACCCTACTGAAGTAGACCCATCCCTAATTTTAATGACTGCCAATGAACCAAGTACATTTATCGTTCCTCTCTTCACCCATAATTTCCAGATCAAACATGAATTGGCCACCCTCATTATGGACAATGGAAGTCAAAAGAAACTTGTCTCATAGGACTTGGTACAATGCCTCCAACTACCCACTACTTCGCATCCAACCCCATACCAACTTGGTTGGTTACAAAAGGGTAGCCCTCATCTCACAATATCTAGGTGTTGTGTGGTTACCTTCACCATTGGTCCATTTCATGATATAGTCACATGTGATGTCTTCGCTTTGGATTGTACAGACTTATTACTTGGCCTCCCCTACCAACAAGCCTGACACGTTGTATACCATGCCAAATCCCACCAATATCATCTACAACTAGACGGGTGCACCTATGTTATGACATCATCTGCTCCTAAACCCACTCTTTTCCTTACCAACAAAGAAACATTTAAGCAATTCAATATCAATAAATGTGTCTCCTTGTGCTTAGTGCACCCTGTTAAACCCGATAATTTGTCCACTCCTACACCTCTGTACATGCTCCCCTTGATCAACGAATTTTTCGATGTATTCACACAACCCACAAGATTACCCTTGTCTCGCGTTATTGAGCATTTCATTGACCTCATACCAGGTGCGTTCTTACCCAACGCCCCTTCCTACCACCTCATGCCTCAAGAAGATTCTGAAATTGAATGCAAATTTGGCCAACTTCTGGAATCTGGCCACATCAAGCCTTCATCGTTGCCCTGTGTGTCCCCTACCTTTATTATCCCAAATAAAGAAACTTATGAGTGGAGGCTCGTAACTAAATACCATGCCCTCAATAAAGAGACTGTTAAAAACTAATATCCCTTCCCCGGATCGAGGATTTGTTGGACCACCTATAAGGGGCTTGCTTCTTCACCAAGATGGAGTTGACAATAGGGTATCATCAAGTGCGCATGCAGACAACAGACACATGGAAGACCACGTTCAAGACCAAATTTGGGATTTTCAAGTGGATGGTAATGCCATTTGGGCTGACGAATGCGCCAACCACATTCATGCGCCTCATTAATGACATCTTCAGAGCACACCTGGGTAAGTTTGTCATTATTTATTTGGACGATATTTTGATCTTTAGTAAATCTTAGAAAGACCATTTGCAACATGTGTGCAGAGTGTTTGAACTGTTGCACAAACAAAATTTGAAGGTGAAGGAAAAGAAGTCCTTTGGATAGACTTCCATCCAATACTTAGGATTCATAGTGGATACCCAAGGTGTGCGCCCAGATCCCTCGGGGGTGCATGCTTTGGCGCAATGGTCAGTGCCATCCAACGTGCATGACCTCAAAAGTTTCATAGGCGAAATCAATTTCTACAGGAAATTTGTCTCCCACTTCTCACAGTTGGCTCGCCTTTTGCATCATTTGTCACATCAAACAAGGTTTATGTGGACTCCTAATCCAGAATGGATCCCGGAGCCAAGATTGGGTCCAGGAAGGCCTAAAAATCAAAGTGCTAAAAAACTCTTCAAAACGGATGTGTGCGTAGGCCTCGTCGATACGAACCCAACACAACTTGAATGGGCTCAAACAGACATCGTATGGGAAAGATATCGCGATCTGTTCATTTGGCCAAATAGGCAAATTTTGATGACTATATAGTTTGTACAATGCTGACGTGGCAACTGACTGTACAGCCATACGACCATACAGGTGATGTGGTAGTGATGTGTTGGCACTAACTGGGCAATTGATGGCGATAGGTGGACGAGTCATATGGTGACACATGGCACCACTGTAAGGGTGACACATGGCATGACCGTACGACTAACATGACAGGTCCGTATGACATGTGGCAACGAGTTGACGTGGAAGGTATAGTTGGATGTTGAATGGGCAGACATGCAGGCAAACAAGTGGTTGAATAGGATGTTGACACGTGGCATCTAGTTGGGTGAATGTAAAGGTGCCACGTGGCCCAGTCATGGGCTGCCATGTGGCACCCATTCATTGGACAGTTTGGTTGCAAAATTGTTTGGAGTCCACTGGGGTCGAACCCGTAACCTCCGGTCTGGGTGGCGCTTTGGCAAGGTCGGGCTGTCAGCCCGCCTACTATGTTTCTTATTAACCATAGGCGCACATTTTATATTTAAGTTGCATTATATGTAAATCGGGCAGATATAAAGGTTGGGGTCTAGCCCCAACCCCCGACATAACTGCCATACGACCACTGCATATGTCCATACCATGAAGTTTATTGTTTGGCACATGTGTTAAGAGCTTAGCCCCGATCGCGGGCATATACCATGCAACCATTGTAATATGACCACTCCTCCACTATGGCGCATGAGTTGTTACATAGACCTCGGTTTCGACACTTATGCATATGACTTGGGGTTTAACACTATTGGCGTAGAGGTTTAGGGGTTAGCCTCGGTCGGTCGGGCTAGCCCGCCGACCAAGGGTGTAACCATGGGCTACACCATTGGGGGGCCAACTACCTGTTAGAGCGCGTGGGTGCATTAGGACAGGGCCATATGGCCATTGCATGCGACCAAGGACCGATGTATGGGGGCTAGAGACCAGGGGCCAACGCACCAGACTTAGCGCTAGGCCACATGGAGGCGACCAGGTGACCAGGAGCCCAAGAAAAAGGGGTTGCACCCTTAATTGTTTGCCAAAGTGGGTTTTTCCACTATATTATATGATTTTTATGGATTTCTTCAGCATTTTTTGGAGATTTAATCCATTTTTGGAGGATCTTGGGCCCTTTTTGAGGCCATATCTTGGGGGGAAGTTGGGAGTTTGTTACCCACTTCAGGACTATATAAACCATAGGTTCTTGAATCCATGAAGGGGATTCAAGTCAGGAAAATTCTGATGAATTGTTGAGGCAAAGCCATTTTTATGCAGGGAAGTGATTGAGGAACGCACCTTTGTGGTCCATTTATGGGAGCTTCGTTCATCTGTTTTCAGTGTCGTCAGTTTTGATGGGTTCTTGAGATCTAGAAGAACACAACTAGCTCATTTTTGTAATCCATTGGCACTTTTATGATGTACATTTGAAGCTTCGAACATAAATAAGAAAGCCTCACCCATTGAGACAAAGGCTCGGAGACGTAGGCAAGATTGTCGAACTCCATTATCACTTTGGTGTTTATGGTTTGTTGTTATTCATGCTTATTTCCATATCTGTATATTGCTTAATGGTTGCTATGTTTCCTCTTTAATTCTTCCTTCTTTCATCAGTTTTCCTAAATGGTAAAATAAATAATGCTTTAATAACTCAACCATTGTCGTTAAAAGACCTTTTCGGATCAAGTGGTATCAAACCTAGTTGACAGTTGGTTTTTGAGTTTGCATGACTTCCAGGAAAATGGCATCTAAAGAGGGACTTTCTCAAGATGAAAAGGATATGTGAAAAACTCTCTTTTCCATGGCAGAGATGGTGAAAGTGTTGTATGAAGATTACTTGGAACGAAAGATATCGGTTCAAGGGAAATCTTCAAGAACAACAAAAGCGAAGAAGAATTGAAGGAATTACCTTCTACACCTGATTCAGAAATTATCTCTGAGGTATGCAGTGGAATTCATTCATCAATTTCGCATTGTTCACATAAAGATGGTTCTTTTGGAGCATTTGAAATACATACAAAAGGTATAGGTTTGAAATTGCTAACCAAGATGGGTAATGAAGGAAAGGGCCTTGGAAATAAGGGCCAAGTTATCATTAATCCCATAGAGGTTGTGGAAAGACCTTATTATTTAGGATTGGGATATGGTGAAGTGGAGATTGGAGAATGCTCCAAAACCTTGGAAGCAAGTGATGCTTCAAATGACCAGCCTAAATCATTGCAGGAAAAATTCACAAAAGGTGATGGTGTATCACTCCATGATGGTGATAGTGAATGGAAGTCATCTCCAAAGCAAAGTGAATATCATCAAGAAAGGTATAATGGTCATGGTTTTTCAAAATCTCTTTTTGATTATAAAAAACATAATCATGTAATCCAAAACTTGTGGAATATGTATCCTTGTACTTTTTGTCATTCACCCAAGCATTTTGTGGCAAAGTGTTGGAAGAGACAATATTTGTACAGGAAGTTTATGTCGACCAGGAAGGAGACACGACATAAAGACTCAACTCCACAATGAAAGAAAGATAAGGGAAAACAAGTCTGGATGCCAAAAACCCACTGCACTTATTGTAACAAGGGTGGACATCAAAAGGCTAAATGTTGGAAGCTTAATTTGGAGCTTCGTCTAAAGACGGACAAAAGGATTATGCATGTACTCAAAAAGGAGGAGGCATTACTAGCGAAGCAAGAGGAACCACATGAAGGAAAGAAAACAGTCATTTGGTTTTGCCAGAAGTGGATGCCACATCTTCATTGTATTTTGCTTCCATTAATGTAATCACACATGTTGAAATTATGACCTGTTATAACATCATTTTTGTACAACATTGTGTTTTGTTTTTATCCTTATGAGTATGTAATCAGTAAGGTCCATATTCTAACCTTTTTGAGGACCAAAAGGTTTTTAGTGGGTAGGTGTGATCCAGAATGGATCCCGGAGCCAAGATGGGGTCCAGGAAGGCCTAAAAATATAAGTGCTCAGAATCTTTTCAAAACAGACATGTGTGTAGGCCTCGTCGATACAAACCCAACGCAACTTGAATGGGCTCAAACGGATGTCGTATGCGAAAGATATCATGATCTGTTCATTTGGCCAAACATGCAAAATTTGATGACTGTACAGTCTGTATAGTGCTAACGTGGCAACTGACTGTGCAGGTCATACAACCGTACATGTGATGTGGCAATGATGCATTGGTGTTGACTGGGTAGTTGATGGCGATAGGTGGACGAGTCATATGGTGACATGTGGCACCACTGTAAGGGTGACACGTGGCATGATCGTACGACCGACATGGCAGGTCCGTATGACACATGGTAATGGGCAGACATGTAGGCAGACAAGTGGTCGAATAGGATGTTGACACACGGCATTTACTTGGGCGAATGTAAAGGTGCCACGTGTACCAATCATGGGTTGCCACGTGGCACCCATTCATTGGATAGTTTGGTTGCAAAATTGTTTGGAGTCCACCGGGGTCGAACCCGTGACCTCCGATTAGGGCGACGCTTTTGCAAAGTCGGGCTACCAGCTCGCCTACTATGTTTCTTATTAACCATAGGCGCATATTTTATATTTAAGTTTCATTGTATGTAAGTCGGGCATATATAAGGGTTGGGGTCTAGCCCCAGCCCCCGACATAACTGCCATACGACCACTGCATATGTTCATACCATGCAGTGTGTTGTTTGATGCATGTGTTAAGAGCTTAGCCTTGATCGCGGGCATATTCCATGTGACCATTGTAATATGACCACTCCTCCACTATGGTGCGGGAGTTGTTACATAGCCCTTGGTTTCGACACTTATGCATATGACTTGGGGTTTAATACTGTTGGCACAGAGGTTTAGGGATTAGCCCCGGTGATTAGGCTAGCCCGTTGACCAAGGGCGTAACCGTGGGCTACACCGTCGGGGGTCCAACTACCTGTTAGAGCGCGTGGGTGCATTAGGACAAGGCCATATGGCCATTGCATGCGACCAATGACCGATGTATGGGGGCTAGAGACTAGGGGCCAGTGCGCCAACCTTAGTGCTAGGCCACATGGAGAAGGCCAGGTGACCAGGAGCCTGAGAAAAAGGGGTTGCGCCTTTAATTATTTTCCAAAGTGGGTTTTTCCACTATATTAAATGATTTTTATGGATTTCTTCAGCAGGTTTTGGAGATTTAATCCATTTTTGGAGGATCTTGGACCCTTTTTGAGGCCATATTTTGGGGGGAAGTTGGGAGTTTGTTACCCACATCAGGCCTATATAAACCAGATCTTATTGAAGCCATGAAGGGGATTCATATCAGAAAAATGTTGATGAATTGTTGAGGCAAAGCCATTTTTATGCAGGGAAGCGATTGAGGAGCGCACCTTTGCGGGCCATTTCTAGGAGCTTCGTTCATCTGTTTTCAGTGTCGTCAGTTTTGATGGGTTCTTGAGATATAGAAGAACACAACTAGATCATTTTTGTAATCCATTGGCACTTTTATGATGTACATTTGAAGCTTCGAACAGAAATAAGAAAGCCTCACCCACTGAGACAAAGGCCCGAAGACATAGGCAAGATTGTCGAACTTCATTATCACTTTGGTGTTTATGGTTTGTTGTTCTTCATGATTATTTCCATATCTATATATTGCTTAATGGTTGCTATGTTTCCTCTTTAATCATTCCTTCTTTCATCAGTTTTCCTAAATGGTAAAGTAAATCATGCTTTAATAACTCAACCATTCTCGTTAAAAGATCTTTTCAGATCAACTCCAGAGGCTAAGCGTCATTTTATGGAATTGAAGACAACATTGTGTTCAACCCCTGTTCTAAGACTTCCAGACGTGAATCATCCCTTTGATATCGATACAGGTGCCTCTCAATCCACCATTGGGGTTGTACTTAAACATGGAGGTCATCCAATAGCATATCACTTTGAGGCTCTTACAGAAGCCAAAGTCAACTATAGAACATACGATAAGGAATTCTATAGCTTGGTATAAGCCCTCAAGCAATGACACCACTACATTCTAGATAAAGAGACCATCCTGCATACCAACCATCATTTGTTGATATTCATCAACCCCTAGAGTAAGATGCAGTAACAACACCATTTAAAGTGGGCAGTGTATCTTCAACAGTTTCACCTGGTTATTAAATATAAGAAGGGGACCTCCAATAAGATGGAAGACTTGTTAAGTTGGCCCCAAATGCAGATTCTGCACATTTTAGAAGTGCATTGTGCAACTTACGACACATGGAAGGACATGTATACTACAAATCTATGTTTCGACTGATAAGGGGATCAAATTTTGCTCAAAAATTAAAAGTGCTCGGAATCGCTTCAAATCGAACGAGAGAGTAGGCCTCGTCATTGCGAACCCAACGCAACTTGTTTGGGTTCAAACGGACGTCGGGAGTGAGAGATATCTCGTTCTGTTCGAAATGACACATAGGCAAAAAAATGGACGTTGACTGTACAGTTCGCACGGCTGCTGACATGGCAGTCCGTACGACATGTGGCAGGGATGAGTGGCAAACAATTGGAATATGTGGACGAATGAGCATTGGACATGTGTCATCTTGGTGGCTAATGGTATGTTGGCACGTGGCCCAATCCATGGCCGCCACGTGTCACTTGTTGATTGGTTTAAAAGCTTTGCAACCGGTAGGACTCGACCCCGCGACCTCCCGGGCAGGGGAAGAGACTTGGGAAGGGCCGCCAACCAGCGCGCCACCATATGAACCTTATTATATATACGAGTTACAATGTATTTGAGTTTGAATGTGTTATGTTGGCGCGGGGGTCCGGGCCGGGGCTTAGCCCCAGCCCGTGGTTTCGGCGTTATATATATGTGACCATTGGTTTAAAAAATACGCATGAATATGTATTCAAAACAGAGCCCAAGCCCCGGTCGTATGTGCCATAGCACATAACCTTTGGCTATGTTGTGGGCGCACGCACGCGGTTGTATATTTGGTTCAAACAGTTGTGTAACCAACGACCGCCACTTGTCCGTTATTTATTTGCCTTGGGTCGGAGCCCCATTTGCATTTTTGCGCATGGACATATGGGTCACGCGACCATGGCCTTGGCAGTTAGGGGATAGGTGCGCCCGTAACCGTCCTATAGTTCGCACCGTTTGTGCGGTTGCGTCCGGTGCCAAGTTTTTACGCTTTAAATTGCGTGTGGGCTAGGTTGAGCCAACAAGGGTGCGTTTTGTAGATGCAGAGACAACAAGCTTGAAGGGGGGACTTCCAAGAAGCCTATCTTCTTCAATTTTTGGCCAAACGAGGTGTCGGAAAAGCCCAGCTAGGGGTTTTTGGACGTTCTGAAGCCATTGGAGCAGTCTATTTGGCAGTTTGAGCATTGTAAAGCACATTTTTATCACTTTGAGCAAATAATACAAATGATCTATTGGAAGCTGGACCAGGAGATGTAGCCCAAGAGAGGGGTGAACTCCTTTATCATTTGTTGTGTTATGTGTTTTCTGTTCATTGATTATGCTGTTGTTTATATGCATCTTGAATGAGTAAATCCTATTAAATATGTGTTGCAAAGTTGATCCATTTGTTTTTAACACATAAATTTTACTTGCAAATATTTTCAAGAATACAAGTCTTCTTCATTTTTAGATCAAGTTGGTATCAGAGCATAGGTTTTTGAAGACTTGATTATTTGCAAGTGTTTT
>ML785584.1:8150-35561 GCA_009831015.1 Picea engelmannii
TTTCCTTACGAGACCTCAGAGCGGCCAACGGAGCCGTTAAACTCGTCAGGGTGGTCCATTCCAAACGGCTTGGGTTATTTAGACAACCCCGGACCGGTTCCACTCTCCCAGTTGACGGACGGTCAATTTCGCCCGTCAACAATGATTTAACGTTCTCAAGGAAGCTTGATGCCTGGTGATACTGTATGGTTAACATGACGATAGTCCGATGTATGGTTAAACGGTGTGAAAATAGTTTTAGGGATTTTGAGTATGGTTAAATTTGATCTCCATGCATTTAACCATTTCTCTTTGTAAATTCATAAACACGTAACCACATAACTTAATTTCATTGGATACTTTACTATGCAGTGTATCACCTAAACCTATTGCTGCTCCTAAATTTGTCGCAAGAAATTAGATAACCAAGCCAACCACCTCCAATACAAACATGATCCATAATAGCTTGAATGAGAAATAACATAGATGATGCTTTCACTTCATGTGAGAAAATGCCATCTTTATCAGAGTAAAACTTTTTTTTTCTTGGACAATGCCATTAATATCAATTAATAACAAATTTGTGTAGTTTCACCACATATTTTTTTAACAATTTAATCTTTTTATGACATAGTTTTAAATTTGGGAGTAGCTGCTATATAACATAGATTAATTTATAGTGGCTATTACATGAATTTAAATTTATAAAAAGTAATAAGTTTTAAATTTATAAATTCATCTTTTTATAAGATAAATTTAAATTTAGGAGTGATGATTCTCTAACATAGATTAATTTATATTGACTATAACATAAATTTAAATTTATAAAAATAACTAATTTTAAATTTTATTTAAAAAAAAATTAATCTATAATTTAAATTTTAGATACTAAAATTGAAATTTTAATTTTCTCCGATCGATAAGTTTATTTTAAACTTTAATTTCTTTAAATTCTATAAATTTGGAATTAGAATTTTAAATTTTAAAAATAAACTTTACTTTCTTTAAATTTAGAATTAGAATTTTAAATTTTAGAATGCCTTTAATGTAACATAGATTAAAGAAATTATTCCATGTCATTTTCGACTGGCTGATGTGTAACATAGAATATATACATTTTAAGTTTTAAATCTATAATTACCTTTCCATGTCATTTTCGACTGGCTGATGTGTAACATAGAATATAAATTTTAAGTTTTAAATCTATAATTACTTTTATTGAAAATACTTAGATTTTAATTACAAATATTGATCATGTCAATAAGATTTTACAAATGATCTCTTTTGCATGTTTTTATTATTAGAGAATCTTGAAAACAAATTAGATTTAAATTGTATATTTAAAATTAGTTTTATCATTTATATTTAATTAAAAAAAAAGAATTAAGTGTTATAAATATAAATTCATGTTGTAAATATATCATCATTGATTTAATATAAGTTAAAGTGATTATTTTCGTTATTATTTAAAAATATAGAAAATAATAATGATAAAAGTATATCAATCACTTTTACTTATATAATTAAAACATAATCGATATATACATATGGTATGCACATAGATTAAATATAAAATTATATATATATATATTACGTATTGAAAATAATTAAATATTCTCAAAATTAATAAATTTACAGATCTCTTTCTGGTTCTGGAATCATGCAAATATTTAACCACCTGTGTAAACATTCAGAATTGGCATAATAAATCCAACATAAATGTGGTGAATTCATATATACAAAAGAATCTTTGTTAACCTCTAATGAATAAAGAGGCCCAATAGAAATCGACAGATTACAAATACACAATTGAATCTGCAAATATTCATGATGAGTGCATTAGACAATTGAGAAACGTACAATTGAATCTGCAAATATTCATGATGAGTGCATTAGACAATTGAGAAACGTATTGATTTAAGTAACCAAGTTATGTAAATTCAATAAAAAAATTCAATTTCAATTTGAATAATTGCATTTTAATGTATCTTTATATATTTTGAATAGATTTAAAATAATTTTGAAGTTTTTGAGTTTTTTCTAATATGATGGAGTGGATGCACACATCACCTTCTTCTATTACTATTACGATGGAGTGGATGCACACTTCACCTTCTTTTACTACTATGTTCATCTTAATGAGTCCTCATTTTTATCAACTTATTGTGAATTTATTTAATTCTTTTATGTTATGGTGGGGTTAAGACATGAAGGTGGAGGTTGAATGCATATCTAAATTATCTCATTATGCACACTTTCATCCCACCATCATTAATATAAAGATATATATTCACACTCCCCCACTTTCATGATGTAGATAAATGTACACTTTCACCCCACTCCACCTCATCTCATCATGTACCACTCGTTTCTATTTCTTTTATTTTTCTTTTTTTCATATCAATTTTTCTCTTGTAACATATATGACATAATTCTTAATACTTATTATGATTGAATTTATGTACTTGGATAAGATTTGTGAAAATTGAATTTGAGTAGAGAAGATAATAATCATTTCTCCCAACTACTCAAACTAAATCAAATTGACATACATATTTAATATATATAACTAACTAATAACACTATTTCCCTTTCAACTTAAAAAATAAAAAATATTACATGATACACTTATCTTTAACTTTCATTCAAAAATATTCAAAAATATACCATACTGTATTTATCCTCAACTGTAAACACAACCATCTCATTATTAATTACTTTGTAAGAGTTTCATAAAAGCAGTAAATCCATTATTAATTACAAAGTCAATAACCTTTTTCTTCACACTCAAATTAATACATCATAGAATCCGATTTGATCATAGATTTGCCTTTTGGGTTTATATGTGTGTCACATGTTCTTCGTGCCTACAAGAGAGACATTCACGCCATTTCAAAAACGGATTTGGAGATCCAGATTCACATAACGTTCCTGCATAATGCGGCACCTCTTTATGAAAGAGATTATGAGAATGTAGTCATATTTATTATTTTAAAGCTATATGACATTCATAAACAATTATTTTTCTCTGCTAAGTTGTAATTTAATTCTTGTATTTAGGGATCAAACTCTCATCTACCACACCTGTGTGCAAGCCACCTCTAAAACAAAACAAAATACATATTTTTTTATATTTATGAGATGTATACATTTATATTAAATTTGTAGTGGACTTTTTAATTATATTTATTTTTATAATTAATTATCATATTGGTAATTTAATCTTTCTATTATGTTCTGAGTTATAAAGTAATGATAAATAAGTGCAATAGAAATATGAAATAATCAAGCTATGTTAAAGGAGTTACTAAGAAGATTGAATATGAAAAACACTTTCTCCTAAAGTGTTCTGTGTACACCCATATTAGATCTTAATTTCGAAATATTTGTCACAATACTAGCCTCTCTAACCTTCTAAGTCATGAAAACTTTAGTGACCTTGGAAGGATTCTCTTAATGTTTTTCAAACATTGAAGTAACATTTTAAAGAAATCCAAGTAATCTCTTACTTTTAAGGTACGATAGATGAAATTTTATCCCAATGGATGTTAACCATGTTAGGGACCTAACCTCCCTAACCCCTCACATAGGTAGAATAATATATTTTCCATGTAATAAAGCTCAACATTAGTTAATAATGTCTATTTAATAATGTGAACAAATCTAATGTAAGAAGACTTAATAGAAGCTTTTGCTTCTAGAAAGATCTTCTTCTAGAATGTTCTTTAGAAGATAGAAATAATATAAATAGGAGTAGAAGGCATGAGAAAGTATTTTCTTGAGAATTATTGTAATAGAGCTCTGCTCTGTTGGAGGTTTCCCCTTTAAAGAAGCAAGTGAACTTGGATTTCTATCAATAAATGTATCATTGTTGGTGTTGTTATTCTTTATATTTTGTTGTTCTGTTGGTATTTGCTGCAATATTTCTGCTTCTACTTATTATAATACATCTAGTACCTTACAAGTGGTATCAAAGGTCTTTCCTTTGCATAAATTGTGGTATTTTTTTCTTCCAATGTAGAGACGTGTACTATCAATGTCTTTAAAGCACAAAGATATATCATTCAACGGGTACAAAACTGTGGTTAGGGAAGACTACATGTAGGAAATATAGATGGGTTCACGGGGTTATGTGAAACAAATGTTTCACCTTGTTGGAAGCCTTCACAACCCCTTCTTGGTACCCCTTCGAGTAGTACCACATTAGACATAATTTGTACACGACCATCACTCCCATGTACTTCTAGGTATATCGGGAGTCCCCTAGGTATCCTAGAACCAACTCTAGATCAACCAATCGACCGCTTGACTGCTATAGTGACACCGAGAATAACACTCAAGAAGATACTCTCTAGTACATGGGTAATCTAGTAGTACAACTAAGGGTACAATCAAGCATCTTTAGTTGGTGCCTTGAGATATTGGACCGAGTACTACTATTCGACCTCACACATATATCAAAGAGCTATAGCACAAGGAAAACCATTGTCTGTAGGAAACCTGAAAACCCTAACCCTTGGGAACATAAAAAAACATAAAAGAAATATAAGGGAAACATTCCTATGAAATCATGCCTCCTGCATCTTAGATGTGAAATTCTTACACAATTTTCCTTGTTAACAATTTGGGCATTCTGTCATCGCAATATTCTTCAGGCCAGAGTATAACTCTATAGCGGTAAAAATAAAAAATAACAGAGTATAGTGGTCCCTCCAACACCCTTATTGGGGACCTATCCCATTGGATTCCTCTCTTTTCCTTGATTATAGTATCACCTATCACTTGTAATCCTTATTTTCTATGGACCCACCCACCCTTCTGGTGCCCTTATTTTCCACCTATCCCATTGATTTCCTCTCTTCGCTGCATCCACCGTGATAGCCCTCATTTGTAACCATTTTTTTTTGTGTGGACCCACCTGCTTATTTTTTTATTCTATCCAAATGGCTCTCACCCGCGCTCAAGAACTCAACAAATTTCTCGCCGGCAGTGAGATGAACAAGAAGTCTATTTAAGAACTCACTTACAATATTTCTACCCTCAACTTTGATAATGCTACCATCAAACTTATATGCAAGGTGTGCAACAATACATAGACTCCCTCTCAGCCAAGATGAGCAACTTCATATGTCGATTCCTAGATCTCATTCTTCCCATTACCGACTCTTCCCATTACCAAGCCTTTCATTCCAATCAACCTCATTGAGAAATGCATCTTCCCAGAGTCAAGGTGAACAAATTTGATGGCTTAGATCCCACATGTTGGGTCACACAAATGAAACATTATTTCTTCTTGCATGGAATCATTGATGAATTGGCCAAACAGTTATACGGTGTCCTCTATCTAGATCTTGAACACTAAAAATAGTGGAAATGGCATAGAAATTCATTTCAAGGGTATGTTTCTTAGATAGATTTTTTGGTCAAAATTTATGAACTCTTTGACACAAACACACATCATTTGGGCCGTTTTACCAAGTTGAAACAATCAGGCATAATGGACTAATTTATCGTCTCCTTTGGGAATTTGGCTTTTAGAACATAGGGAATTTCATATTCCTTCTTCAGGGAATGCTTTATCAGTGGCCTAAAGGATGAAATACGAATTCAGGTCCTAATGGCTCGCCCCCATACTTGATTGAAAACTACTAAATGTGCCAAGGAAGCACAATATATTTTATTTTCCTAAAACCCAAAACCCTCTTTTATTCCTCTCCCTATACCTACCAATCCTACCCCTCATGCTAGTCCTCACAATATCCAAAAATTAGATCGGGAAGAAATGGTTGAATGACAGCTCAAGGGTCATTTCTATAATTGTGATGACAAATATTTTCCAGGGCACAAGTATGGAACATAAGATTTTTATGGTTGTTTCTAAGGATGTTGTTGATGAGGAGGCTTGAGTTTCCCCTGTGGATAAGCTACCTCAAGAAAATGATCCTAATCCACCCTCTCATTCACCAGAAGTTGAACCACTGATTTTTTTGCATGCCCTCATTGGCTTCTTTCATCCCAAAAACCTCAAGCTAGTTGGCTACATTAAGCATAGAAAAGTCATAATTCTAATTGATAGTGGAAACACTCATAATTTTATTCATCGTCGTATTTCCTAAGAAATCAATTGCTATATCTATGCATTCAACAATTTTCAAATTATGATTTCCAATGATGGTTCCTTGAAATGTGGCAGGCATTGTGAAAACATGCACTTACAAATTGTTTAGTTCCACCTAAAATCTCATATGTTTTATATCAACATGGGCGGTTATGACATTGTGCTCGGTACTGAATGGTTATGTACTATTGGCCCCATCCTCATGGATGTGCACCTACAAATTGTTTAGTTCCACCTAAAATCTCATATGTTTTATATCGACATGGGTGGTTGTGACATTGTGCTCGGTACTAAATGGTTACGTACTCTTGGCCCCATCCTCATGGATTTTAAGGACCTAACCATGCAATTCCAACATGAGGTACAACGATATAAGTTCCAAGGAATCACAACAGGCTCACCTGAGATCATCAGTTCCCACCAAATGGAAAAGGTACTAAAAAAGGTCATTCTGGCATTATTTCCCAACTCCATTCCATTCATGTCATTGAGATACCTTTTGTGCACTTTGACCTCAAATCTATACTCTCCTGACACCAAGATATTTTTAACACTCCCCATGGAATTCTCCCTTCCCGTGGTGTCCATGATCATTCTATTCCTCTAGTACCGGGTAGTCTTCCTTCCAATGTTCTCCCTTATCATCACCTGTTTCCTCCAAAAATGAAATTGAGAAAATATTTCAAGAATTGCTAGAAGCATGTGTTATTTTTCCTAGTACCAACCCCTATTCTTCTCCAGTAGTCATGGTAATCAAGAAAGAAGGAACTTGGTGCATGTGTCCTAATTTTTCGTTCCCTCAACAAACTCAAAATCAAATACAAATTTCCCATTCCTGTCATTGATGACCTTTTGGATGAATTGAACGATACTCTACTTTACCAAACTTGATATTTGTTTTGGCTACCACCAGATACATATGAAAGAAGAAGACATCCCCAATACTCCCTTTTGAACTCATGATGGTCACTATGAGTTCTTTAGCATGCCCTTTGGCTTGTGTAATTCCCCCTCCACTTCTCAAAGTCTTATGAATCATGTCTTCTGTCCTTTCCTCCATCGTTTTACTGACTTAGTTTTCTTTGATGATATTCTCATCTATAGTAAAACTTGGAAAGACCATCTATCTCATGTGGATCAAGTTATTCATCTATTGTCTAAGAACAATTTTTTTCTCAAACAATCTAAATGTTCTTTTGGCACCTCTGAAGTTGAGTACCTGGGTCATATTGTAGGCGCAAATGGTGTATGGGTGGCGTTGGGATCCACTTTTGTCGTATTTCTCCACCCGATAAAGTCATTATTCTTAAAATGTTTCCTACGTTTCACTAATAATACGTATCCATCTATGCCATGAACCTTCATTAACCATCATCATTTACAATTATACATCTTGTGTGGTTAATACATAGTTTTTCCATGTTTTCAGTAATTAAAGATGAATATATCATAGTTTTACGAATAACTGTTTAATACAGTTCATTTTTTGTACCAGTTGTTCAGTTTCGGTACTCGACCTCCAAGGTTGGAATATATGTACATCTTTAGGGCCAAAAAGAAGATACCTTTAGGGCATATATGCACACCTTTAGGGCCAACTATTCAGTTTTTGTAGAAGGCCTGCGAAAGTATTTTTTTGAGACTTATTGTAATAGAGCTCTGCTTTGCTCTGCTGGAGGTTTCCCCCTTGAAGAGGCAAGAGAAATTTGATTTATATCAATAAATGTATCATTGTTGGTGTTGTTATTCTTTATATTTTGTTGTTCCGCTGGTATTTGTTGCAATATTTCAGTTTCTAGTTATTATAATACATCTGGTACCTTACAAGTGGTATCAAAGATCTTTCCTTTGCATAAATTGTGAGATTTTTTTCTTCCAAGGTAGAGACGTGTACTATCGACATATTTAAAGCACAGAGATCTGTCATTCAATGGGTAAAACTACAGCTAGGGAAGACTACATGTAGGAAATATAGATGGTTTAACAAAGTTACTAGAAACAAACATTTCACCTTGTTGGAAGCCTTCACAACCCCTATTTGGTACACCTTCTAGTAGTATCACATTAGAAATAATATGTACACGACCATCACTCCCACGTACTGCTAGGTATATCGGGAGTCCCCTAGGTCTCCTGGAACCAACTCTAGATCAACCAATCGACCACTTGACTGCTATAGTGACACCGAGAATAACACTCGAGAAGATACTCTCTAGTACTTCGGTAATCTAGTAGTACAACTAAGGGTACAATCAAGAATCCTTAGTTGGTGCCCTAAGATATTTGATCGGGTACTACTATTTGACCTTGCACATATATCAAAGAGCTATAGCATAAGGAAAACCATTTTCTGTAGGAAACCTGAAAACCCTAACGCTTGGGAGAATAACAAAACATAAAAGAAATATAAGGGACATATTTCTGTGCAATCCTGCCTCCTTCATCCTGGATGTGAAATTATTACACAATTTTCCCTATTAACAATTTGGGCATTCTGTCATTGCAATATTCTTCAGGCCAGAGTATAACTCTGTAGGAGTAAAAATAAAAAATAAGAGTATAGTGGTCCCTCCAACACCCTTAGTGGGGACCTATCCCATTGGATTCCTCTCTTTTCCTTGATTGTAGTAGTACCTATCACTTGTAATCCTTTTTTTCTTTGGACCCGCCCACCCTTCTGGTGCCCTTATTTTTCACCTATCCCATTGAGTTCCTCTCTTCGCCCCATCCACTGTGATAGCCCTCATTTGTAACCATTTTTTTGTGTGGACCCACCTACCCATTTTTTTCTTCTCTCTAAATGGCTCTCACCCACAACAAAGAACTCAATAACTTGCTCGCTGACACTGGGTAGAAAAAGAAGTCTATTTAAGAACTCACTTACAATATTGCTACCCTCAACTTTGATAATGCTACCATAAAAAATGATATGCAAGGTGTGCAACAAAACATAGACTCCCTCTCATCCAAGATGGACAACTTCATAAGTCGATTCCTAGATATGACTCTTCCCATTACCGATATTCCCATTACCAAGCCTTTCATTCCAATCAACCTCATTGAAAAATGCATCTTCCCAGAGTCAAGGTGAACAAATTTGATGGCTTAGATCCCACAGGTTGAGTCACACAAATGGAACATTATTTCTTCTTGCATGGAATCATTGATGAATTGGAAAAACAATGCTATGGTGTCCTCTATCTGGATCTTGAACTCTGAAAATGGTGGAAATGGCATAAAAATTCATTCCAAGGGTATGTTTCTTAGACAAAGTTTTTGGTCAAACTTTATGAACTCTTTGACACAAACACACAATGTTTGGTTCATTTTACCAAGTTGAAACAATCAAGCATAATGGAATAATTTATCGTCTCCTTTGATAATTTGGCTTTTAGAATGTAGGGAATGTCAGATTCCTTCTCCAGGGAACGCTTTATCAGTGGCCTAAAGGATGAAATCCGAACTTGGGTCCTAATGGCTTGCCCCCATACTTGATTGAGAGATACTAAATGTGCCAAGGAAGTAAAATAGGTTTTATTTTCCCAAAAACGAAAACCCTCTTTTATTCCTCTCCCTAGACCTACCAATCCTACCCCTCATGCCACTTCTCTCAAGATCCAAAAATTAAGTTGGGAATAAATGGTTGAATGCCAACTCAAGGTTCATTTCTATAATTGTGATGACAAATATTTTCCAGGGCACAAGTGTAAGGAACACAAGCTTTTTATGGTTGTTTCTAAGGATGTTGTTGATGAGGAGACTGAAGTTTCCCCTGGGGACAAGCTACCTCAAGCAAATGATCCCACTCCACCCTCTCATTCACCAGAATTTGAACCACTGATTTTGTTTCATGCCCTCATTGGCTTCTCTCCTCCCCAAAACCTCAAGCTAGTTGGCTACATTAAGCATATAAAAGTCATAATTCTAATTGACAATGGAAAAACTCATAATTTTATTCATCATTGTATTTCCCAAGTAATCAATTGCTATATCTGTGCAGTCAACAATTTTCAAATCATGATTGCCAATGATGGTTCCCTGAAATCTGGCAGGAAGTGTGAAAACATGCACTTACAAATTGTTTGGTTCCACCTAAAATCTCATATGTTTTATATCGAAGTAGGCGGTTATGAAATTGGGCTCGATACTGAATGATTACATACTCTTGGCCCCATCCTCATGGATGTGCACCTACAAATTGTTTGGTTCCACCTAAAATATCATATGTTTTATATCGACATGGGTGGTTGCGACATTGTGCTCGATACTAAATGGTTACATACTCGGCCCCATCCTCATGGATTTTAAGGACCTAACTATGCAATTACAACATGAGGGACAATGATATAAGTTCCAAGGAATCACAACAGGCTCACCTGAGATCATCAATTCCCATCGAATGGAAAAAGGTACTAAAAAAAGGTCATTCTAGCATTATTTCCCAGCTCCATTCCATTCATGTCATTGAGATACCTTCTGTGCACTTTGACCTCAAATCTATACTCTCCTGTCACCAAGCTATTTTTAACACTCCCCATGTTATTCCCCCTTCCCGCGGTGTCCATGATCACTCAATTCCTCTAGTACCGGGTAGTCTTCCTTCCAATGTTCTCCCTTATCATCATCCCTTTGTCCAGAAAAAGAAATTGAGAAAATATTTCAAGCATTGCTAGAAGTAGATGTTATTCGTCCTAGTACCAACCCCTATTCTTCTCCGGTAGTCATGGTAATCAAGAAAGAAGGAACTTGGTGCAGGTGTCCTAATTTTTTGTGCCCTCAACAAACTCAAAATCAAATACAAATTTCCCATTCCTGTCATTGATGACCTTTTGGATGAATTGAATGGTGCTCAATACTTTACCAAACTTGATATTTTTTCTGGCCACCACCAGATACATATGAAAGAACAAGACATCCCCAACATTGCCTTTTGAACTCATGAGGGTCATTATGAGTTCTTCGACATGCCCTTTGGCCCATGTAATGCCCCCTCCACTTTTCAAAGTCTCATGAATCATGTCTTTTGTCCTTTCCTCCATCGTTTTAACGACTTAGTTTTCTTTGATGATATTCTCATCTATAATAAAACTTGGCAAGACCATATATCTCATGTGGATCAAGTTCTCCATCTACTATCTAAGAACATTTTTTTTCTCAAATAATTTAAATGTGCTTTTGGCACCTCCGAAGTTGAGTACCCGGGTCATATTGTAGGCACAAATGGTGTATGGGTGGTGTTGGGATCCACTTTTGTTGTATTTCTCCACCCAATAAAGTCATTATTCTTAAACCATTTCCTGCGTTTCACTAATAATATGTATCCATCCATGCCATGAACCTTCATTAACCGTCATCATTTACAATTATACATCTTGTGTGGTCAATACATAGTTTTTTCCATGTTTTCAATGATTAAAGATGAGTATATCATAGTTTTACGAATAATTGTTCAATGCAGCTCAGTTTTTGTACCAACTGTTCAGTTTCGGTACTCGACCTCCAAGGTTGGCATATATTCACACCTTTAGGGCCAAAATGAAGACACAGGTTTCGTTGACAATAACCCCAATACGATTTTGTGTTCACTAGTTCGTGCCTAGGTCAGACATGTGGACCTCCAGCTTGTGGTCAAAGGATGGGTAAAAAATGTACTAGAATTAGCAACAACAACATTCAGACGCGATTTCCGAGAAAATTTAGAAGAATCTAAAAATTCTTGAACATGGGATTTGTGTAGAACTAAAGACGAGCCATTTTCCAAAAAAAGGGCATGGTTTGAGAGTTATGGCTGGTTCTTTAACTAAGGTTTGCTTAGATTTCATGTTATGCCCATTTTTTATGTTGCGACCTTGGAAATATGGGTTTTGATTCTCATGACCCAAATATGGTTTATTATCAAAGAGTTAGTGCCCAGGTTGCTTCCTCCAAGCTCCAGTCCATAGTAAATAGTTTGGTCAAAGCATGCCATATGGAAAACCAGAATGTAGAATACAAAAATAAATTAGTTTCTCATATATAGTAATTTTTTTGTATATGGTTATTGAGATGTTCTCATGATCCGTAATGTTCCAAAGATAAATAAAATATTTTTGTGTATTAAATTCCCAAAATTGACTATTCCTAGGAATTAATTCGATTGACATTTGTATAAATTCAATAGGAAGTGATATAGTTAGGGGATCCAGGATAATAAGTTTATTATTGTTCATAGAAATGTTGTATCAGAGTTGAGCATTCGTTGTAACCAAAGGCTGGAATTTTATTTAATGAAGAACTGATTGTTGCTGAAATTTTGAGTACCTCGTGATATGATTACTTTTGAGGTGCATTGTCTAGGTCAGGAAGGGCCCCTCAATCCGAGTAATGTCTTGATTTCTCATTTATTATTTTATATTGTTGTTGCATTCAATTTTATTTCAGTATGTGTGCTATTTTCATTTTCATTCAATTTCTATTTTGCATTATTTTATGAATTTGGAGAATCATGGTCCTCGAATTAGAGCACTTATAAATTTTTTCCATTCAATCAGTTTGTTCCCACAATGGATTTTCTCTCCAAAACACCCTTCTATTCATACATCCATAATCTATTCAGTTTGCCATAGTATCCATCACATCCATCTACTTTCATCTCAAATTTCTAGTTGTTCTCCTCCTCCATTTAACACTGCAGATTGTCAAGAGTTTGGTGTTATATTGTTGATAGATACTGTCATGTTGTAATATTGTTGTATGTAGTTTCACAAGTGCATATGTAGCTCTAAACGAATTATTTTTATGAAGTAATTTAATTTATGTACATAGAGTGAAACTAATTCCATATCAACACATGCCTCACTTTTCTTCTATCTTCTATTTCTAATTTTGGGTGTATCTCTTTTGAGGACTAATCTCTTAAGTGTGCATTTTCGTTGATTTAATTTCCCATATCCACTACAAAAATATCACTAAATGTAAAAGACATTAATAAGCTACCCCCACAAAGTTGCATGAACATCCTCGTATGAAAGATTGCAACTTAGAACCTTTATAGCATTAGTTGTTCCACAACCCAATGACAGTTTCCTTAGTGTTAATTTTCAACAATTTTCTTTCTTTCATTCCCCGCAATAGAAGAAATTACTACATGAAGAATCATTGAAGGATTAAGACATATTAGTAAGCTACACACATGAAGTTACATGAACATACATATATGAAAGATTGTAATCTTGAGCCCTTATACCATTTATTGTCTCACATCCCAGTGATATATTCCCAACGTTAATTTCATGTAGCTTGCTTTTCTTTAATTTGTTTGGTTTGTTTGGATTGTCACCAGAATTAGGATACTTAGCCTCTAATCACACATTTCCCGTGCTTTCATATTGAAGTTTACAAACACTCGATCGATAATTTAATGTCAATAAATTAGCATATAATTTGCCCGACATTTTTGGCGTCGTTGTTGGCGAGGTGCTAAAATGAATTAGAGCATAGGTAGGTTTCTTTCACAAATTTCTTGTTTTGTGTGTAATTTAGCTACAAATGCAATGTGGGAAGAGGAGAATCAGTAAGACACAAAGGCACCATTGCTTCATAACTTCTGAAGGGGTTCTAGCATGACACATTCACTTTAGTAAGTTTCTCCAAAGTATCGTTGTTTCCTTTTTATGAAATTGTGCTTTCTTTTAGTTTGATTCATGGAAAAGAAGAAGCTAAATCATGTCAACAAATATCTTGGTGACGATAAGATCTTAGTAGCATGGGAGAGTCCAAGTAAATGATGATTTTTTCTTTGAAATTGATATTTTGGACAATTTTGTTAATTTAAAATAGAAAGGTTTTCTTTTGGAGATGTAAGATCCCCCATGAACTAACCCTATGCAATACATGACCTATTAGTTGGAAAAAAAGGATGCTCAAGAGTCCATTGAAAAAAAGAGGAAATGTTACTCTAAGAGCTTTCTCAAATCCTAGTAGCAGTTGGTGTCTCTGCCTCTCATGAAGAGAAAATCCCGACCACAATTAGGAACATACCTACCTCTATGGAAGTGATAGAAGAAAAAAATTTCCATGAGCCACATCCACAAGAAGATATAGAAGCCTTATTTGACCTCCCTTATGAAATTGTCGAGGAAACCAAGGAATCGTGGACCACATTTGATGGAGAGCATCAATTAGAAACTAGGATCGAGGAGCTCCTAACTTTCCTATAATTTGGTCCCCTATGTACTCAAGAGACCAACCATCCGATAGTAGTATATTTTCATGGCATGGAAAAAAAAGGCCGTGCAAAGTGGTCGAAATGAGAATGTGAACGAAGAGCATCATGACTATATTGAATGTTGGTTCCAGATGACTATCAAGTTGAAGCACCACTTTCTTCTTCAAGAATTATTGACATCCTATCACATGAAGCATTTGGTATCTCATGCTCTAGGATACATTAAGGCATATATTTCAAACCTAAGTATGAATGTATTTATAATCTTATTATGCACATGGATTCACTGGAAATACTCCTACACTTGAGCAAAGGGTTTCATTTTTGAAGTAGGGTAGGAAATTGTAATAAATAAAATAGTAAAGAGAAAAAATAAGTCATATTGTGAAAAACATTTTACTGGTGCAACTGGATAAGAGTTTTTCTTGAAAACTAGGAAAATGGTGCGAAAAACTCTCAATATAGTTTTGCATGTTGGTTTGATCTTGTATAATGTTTCTTCAAAATCACTTGTATTTTTTTCTCATGTTGTATGATGGGGGATTCATTAAGGCCCTCCTTCTCACAAATATCATCCCATCAACTCTAACACATCATTGGGGATCGAGGTTAGAGATATGTCAAAGTACCTTGGGACTTGCATACATCAATGACAAGCCCCCTCACTATCAATCATGGAAATTCATCACGGTCTCTTGGTTGAAATATATTGCAAGTGACTCGACATCAACTCATCTATTTGTACCTCACAATATGTACTATGGCACCTTGACACTCATTGACATTAATGGTGAGTTGTCTCGCGTTGGTTAACGACATTCATCAATGGTCAGTAATCCAATGATTTCTCTCTATGTTTGAATCTAGTAAATTAATTCACATAGTTAGAATTGTGCTAAGATGTGGGATTATGATGAATACTATGTGGTTTTGTGGTATCAACAAAAGCTTGCAACAATTTGTTTTCTAGCAGTTGCATGTCCCCATAAAATAATGCCACTCAATATTAAATAGTTTGCATGAGGACATGCAAATCCTTGGGTTTGGGGGAGATCTTTAGATTCCTTCTAGCTACTTAGATTCTTGTCAGTATATCCATCATCTTCAGTTCATTTCAACCAATCTTTCCTTACTTCAACATGATTCGATTCAACCTCTTTCAACAGATTTCTCATCAACTTCAATTCCCTCTGATATTGTCAACAGTTCTCAACATTGCTCATCTCATCTTCAACATTCAATCATCATGCATCAAATCCTTCATTCCAACTGATAACACATAATAATTCAAAGCAAATGTAACTTGAGGTAAAACAAGTATAAATCTCTTTAATTTACTAAGAATTTGGAAAACAAAATGCATAACCACTCCACACTCCACTAAACATAATCACCATTTATAAAGTACTCATCACCAACCATCAATCCAAAATCTACAATAAACTTTATACTTTGATTATAAGAACATTAAAAGAATGAAAGCAAAGCTATTATGGTATACAAATACAAAGCAACATCGAGAATGTCTTCTCCTTGCACATCATAAAACATTCCTAAGATCATTATCTGAATGTTCTGAATAAGAGGATGAAGTCTTTGTCGCATATCCAAGCAAAGAACCACAAGTAAATATTGGTCTTAAAATCAAGGTAAAGTACATAGTATACAAGTTCCCACGTTCATATTTATATTTCCATTATATCTATCATTTCACACCACTTATTTTTCACTCATAACATCTACCATCCTGCCCATCCCTCACCTGTCCTCCATTTTCACAACAATTTTGAAGGAAATCAAATTAAAATTTGTTCACAGTGACCATATGATAAAAATAAACTTCCAGAGTGTTTCACCACAAGAACCAACACCTGCGTAAAGAAACAATATAATAAATATCTACTCATGCGAGATAATTAAAAGAAGTATACAATGAGCATCGAACACAGATTTAAAAGTTATTGTTTGCATGAAGACATGCAAACCCTCGGGTTTGGGGGAGTGTTGGGCTCCACTTTTGTTGTATTTCGCCACCCAATAAAGTCATTATTCTTCAAACATTTCCTACGTTTCACTAATAATACGTGTTGATCTACGCCATGAACCTTCATTAACCATCATCATTTACAATTATACATCCCATGTGGTTAATACATAGTTTTTCCATGTTTTTAGTGACTAAAGATGAATATAGCATAGTTTTACTAATGACGGTTTAATGCAGTTCAGTTCTTATACCAACAGTTCCGTTCCTGTACCAACAGTTCAGTTTTGGTACTCAAACCCCATTGTTGACATCTATGTTCACCTCTACGGCCAAAACAAAGAAATGATTTCCGTTGACAATACCCCCAATATGATTTTGTTTTCACTAGTTCGTGCCCAAGTCACACATGTGGACCTCCAGCTTATAGTCAAAGGACATGTAAAAAATGTGGTAGAATTAACAACAACAACCTTTAGGCGTGATTTCCGAGAAAATGAAGAAGAATCTAAAAATTCTAAAACATGGGCTTTGTGCAGAAAATAAAAAATTGAGTAAGGCTCATGTCGTTTTTGCAAAAAAGGGTGTGGTTTGAGAGTTATGGATGGTTCTTTAAATACAATTTTCTCAGATTTGATGTTGCAGCCTTGTAAATATTGGTTTTGAATATCAAGACCCCAATATGGTTTATTATCAAAGAGTTTGTGCCCAAGTTGCTTCCTCCAAGCTCCAACCCATAGTCAATAGTTTGGTCAAAGCATGCCATGTGGATAACCATATTGTAGAAGATGACAATAAATTAGTTTCTCATATTTCTAATTGTTTGTATATGGTTATCGAGTTGTTTTCATGAGCTGTAATATTCCAAAGATAAATAAGAGATTGTTATGTATTAAATGCCCAAAATCTACTATTCCTAGGAATTAGTTCAATTAGAATTTGTATAAATTCAATAGGCAGTGATAGAGTTAGGGGAGTCAGAATAATAAGAATACTATTCTTCATAGAATTGTTGTAGCAGAGTTGAGCATCCATTGTATGTATTGGCTGGAATTTTATTTAATGAAGAACTAAATATTGCTGAAATTTTGACTACCGCATGATCTGATTACTTTCTAGGTGTGTTGTCCAGGTCAGGAAGGGCCTCTCGATCTTGGTAATGTCCTGGTTTCTCATTTATTATTTTAGATTGTTGTTGCATTCAATTTTATTTCAGTGTATGTGCTATCTTCATTTACATTCAAGTTTCATTTTTCATTATTTTATAAATTTGGAGAATGATCCTCGAATTAGAGAAATTATAAATTCTATTCATTCCATTAGTCTATCCCCACACTGGATTTTCTCTACAAAACACCCTTCTCTTCATACATCCACAATATATTCAGTTCGCCCTAGTCTCCAACACATCCATCTATTTTCTCCTCATGTTTCTAGTTGTTCGCCTCCTCCATTTAACGTTGCACATTGTCAAGAGTTTGGTGTTATATTGTTGATACACAATATATATCGTTGATATCTATTTTCATGTTGTAATATTTTGTATGTAGTGTCACAAGTTCATATGTAGCGCTAAATAGATTATTTTTACAAAGTAATTTCATTCATGTACATAGAACGAAACTAATGCCATATTAGCATATACCTTGCTTTTCTTCTATCTTCTATTTCTAATTTTGGGTGTATCTCTTTTGAGGACTAAACTATGAAGTGTGTGTTTTCATTGATTTAATTTCCTACATACACTACAAGAATATCATTGAAGGTTAAAGACATTAATAATCTACTCCCACAAAGTTGCATGAACATCCTGGTATGAAATATTGCAACTCAAAACCTTTATAATATTAGTTGTTCCACAACCCAGTGACGATTTCCTCAGTGTTAATTTTCAACAGTTTGCTTTCTTTCATTTCCTGCAATAGAAGAAGTTACCATAGGAAGAATCATTGAAGGATTAAGACATATTAATAAGCTACATACATGAAGTTACATGAACATATATATATATATATATATATATATATATATATGAAATATTGTAATATTGAGCCCTTATAACATTTATTGTCTCACATCGCAATGATATATTCCCAACGTTTATTTACTACAACTTTCTTTTCTTTAATTTGTTCGGTTTGTTCTTTTGTTTCCGACATTAGCATAGTTAGCCTCTCATCTTGCATTTCCTATTCTTGCATCTCAAAGTTTATGAACACCGAGTCAATAATTTAATGTCAATAAATTAATATATAATTATCCTGGTAGGTGGATCTTAAGAAAAATGAAGCTATGAAGGATTGGCCTTGCCCTAGAACGGGCTATTACCACAAGTTTGTTCAGAATTATGGAAAAATTGTGTCTTCTCTCACCGCTCTCCTTAAAAGGAATGCTTTCATTTGGAACCCAACAACTAATTAATCCTTCCAATCCTTGAAAGATGTTATGTGCACAACTTCTTTCCTATCCCGAACATACTTCACCAAGACTTTTGTCCTGGAATCTGATGCATTAGGGAAATAAATTGGCTTCCTCATGAAATATGGATGTCGTTTGGATTTCACTTGCAAACAAATATCAGAGAGACATTTGGGCCAATCAACCTATGAAAAGGAAATGTTGGATATTCTTCATGAAATAGATCTTTGACATCCTTATCTATTGGTTCAACACTTCCTTATCAAAACTAATCATTGTAGCCTCAAGTATTTTCTGGAGCAAAGAATTTCCTCCCTGGAGAAACAAAAATGGGCGACCAAGTTGTTTGTATATGATTATGATATCATCTACAAGAAGGTGAAAAAAAGTGTGGTTTCTAATGCTTTTTCAAGGAAATATGAATAAGAAGGGTCCATATTTTCCCTCTAATTCATTGTAGCAGACTGGCTTCAGGTTGTTCACCAGGAATGGTTGCAAGACCCCAAACTTTCTAGCCTAATCCAACAATTGTAACAAGTACCTCAAGCTTCTCCAGGGTACTCTCGGCATAATGAAGAGGTTTGTTATAAATTTAACATGTATTTAAGAAAACACTCACACCTTAAATCCATGGTGCTCTTTGAGTTTCATGCTTCACCTGAAACTAGGAATCCAGGGTTGACCAAAAACTTGAACGAGTCAATTGTTCCTTTTTCTGGGAAGGTATGAAACATGACATTTGCATCTTTGTGGTTTAATGTGATACCTGTCGACGCAATAAGGGAGAAACAATCAAAGCTCCAGGCACACTCCAACTTCTCTCGATTCCACCTACTATTTGGATAGATATTTTTATGGATTTCACTGTTGGCCTACCTAAATAAGGAAATAAATTAGTCATCATGGTGGTAGTAGATAATATATTCAAGCTCCATGGAATGCCTTATTCTATTGTCTCTGGCCATGATCCAAATTTCACCAACAATTTTTGGAAAGAATTGTTCTAATTATAGGGAACCCAATTGTATCTTAGTACCACCTATGATCCATGGATTAATGGACAGACTGAATTTGCCAACAAGTATTTGGAAACTTATTTGCAATGTTTTGCATCCAACAGAAAAAATTAGTGGGATCGGTGGTTACCCCTAGATGAATGGCAGTACAACACATCTTACCATACTTCCACTCACATGAATCCCTTTAAAGAAGTCTATGGGTAAAATTCACCATTGGTTATCTCATACATACCAAGTGTCTCCAAGGTTCAGGAGATCAACAACAATATTACAGTCTAAGCAACCATTCTTTGTACCCTAAAAAAAAATTGGTCTTGGCCTAGAATTGCATGAAGCAACAAGCATATCAAGGTCGTTCAGAACACCAATTCGCTAAAGGGGACTAGGTGTTTCTTCATCTGCAACCTTATAAGAAGACTTTACTCAAAGCTAAACATTATCAGAAACTTGACCCCAAATTTGATGGTCCTTATACATTTCTCAAACGAGTGGGGCCCATGGCCTAACAATTAGCTCTTCCCAGACACTCTAAAATACATCATGTTTTTCATGTCTCATGCTTAAATAAAGTGATTGGAACTAAGTGCCAGACTCAAACTAGTCTCCTTGATTTGGATGAAGAAGGTTCCATTTGGTTGCAACCACAATCCGTCTTGGACTAGTGCATCGAACGTTGTCTCTGTTAGTGCACCATCAAGGAAGTGTTAGTTCAGTGGAAGGATATCCCTCTAGAATATGCCACTTAGGAGATGGATACCATTCTGTAATGATTTCCTCATCTCAAGCCTTGGGGACAAGGCTTATTTTCAAGGGGGAGGGCATGTTAGGGACATAGCCTCTCTGGCCCCTCACATAGATAAAATAATATATTTTCCATGTAATAAAGGCCAACATTAGTTAATAAGTCCTATTTAATAATGTGAATAAGTCTAATGTAAGAATACTTAATAGAATATTCCTCTTCTAGAAAGATCTTCCTCTAGAATGCTCTTTAGAAGATATAATTAGTATAAATAAGAGTAGAAGGCACGTGAAACTCTTTTCTTGAGAATTATTGTAATAGAGATCTACTCTGCTGGAGGTTTCCCCCTCGAAGGAGCAAGTGAAATTGGATTTCTATCAATAAATATATCATTGTTGGTGTTGTTGTTCTCTATATTTTGTTGTTCAGTTGGTATTTGTTGCAATTTTGTTTTGTTTCTGCTTATTATAATACATTAGGTACCTTACAAACCATCATAATCATCATCATCATGGAATATTGAGTTGAATAAGAAGACGTTTGATGGATTATAGGTAATTATGGAGAATTTATGACATAACTTCGCAATGTATTAGATGATAATGAACCTCCTTTATCGACTTAGGCACACTAAGTCTGCAAATTATTTGACCAAGAATAGAGTGAACTACAATGGTGCATAGATTCTATCTATTTTGTAAATTAGGTTATAACGATGATGAACTTTGAATATGAAATAGTTTCAGCTAGACAAAAGCACTGTCACAAGTAAGAGAAAGTGTTGTATAGGTTGTGATAAAATCAATAGTAAAATTAGTCTATTAGAGACTTTCAAATTGTTTCCCATCAATTGCATAAATTTCATTTTCAGGTATGTTATATTAGGTTATGTGAACCAAGTTTGTTTCTTATGTAATATTTAATCTCTTTGCATTTAAGTATTTTTAGGAATTTTTTTCCCATTTTTAAAATCATGTTGTTATGCGTGTTGCATGTATCTTGGGGGTGTTCTAAGAGAACCTTTTTCAATACTCAACCATTGGCACCATTGACCAAGGGATTGAACCATGTAAAATATCATGGATTAATGTATCAAATTTTTTAAGTATTGTAAATGTTTCACAATAACATGCATTGACATAACAAATTGTTTTAATATTGTAAATGTTTTGAAAGGTACATGTTTGATCCAAAATGGATCCAGGAAGGCCAAAAAATCAAATTTCTCGGAATTAGATGAAACCAACGCCATTGTTCCTGAATCGTCGTGCTGATTCTGGCCATATAATTGTTTTTGAAAATGGACATCATATGTGAAAGATATCGCGTTCTGACCGATTTCCCAAACATGCAAAAAGTCAACTGGTCAAAGTCAATAGGTCGCATTGCTGATGTCAGTAGTAGGAAAGGTGATGTCGGCATGATGTCATGATGACATCACCATGATGATGTGGCATCACCAAGAAGTGACACATGTCACTCGAATTTGGTGTTTTCGGTCTGAGTTGGCACCAATACGGATTTGACACGTGGAACTGTACGAATGACACGTGGCATTCCGTACATGATGTGGCCCAATGACAAGTTGACACATGGAAGTACAGACAACAACTGGGCTATATGGAAGCTAGCGTGGCAGGGTGATTGGGTTGTACAGATGCTGACATGGTAGGGTAACTAGGTTGTACGAATGCTAACATGGTCGTTGACTGGGTTGTATGACAGTGACATGGCAACTGATTGTGCATGCTGAATAGATGATGACTAGACGTTGACTGTGTGGTATATATGAATCATGGGGTGACATGTGGCCCAATCATAGTGCACCACATGGCACCCCAAATTTAGCCAATGTTGGCTAGGTCAAAAAAATTTGTTACCCGCGAGTTTCTAACCACAGGCGCCGACGCACTAACCTCCCGTGCTAACCATGTGGACTATTGTTAGGTCTTAACCCTATGATGAAAAAATATGCTTTTGTGTTGGTTTGGGCCAGAGGTTTGGGCTAAGCCGTGGTTGGTGGGGGCCAATGCAAGGCCATATGGCACCCCACGCGACCATGGGGGCTACGAACCTGGATCTAGAAACAATTGGAGTGTGTGGAGTCTAAGGATTAGGGCTTGGCCACATGGCCATACATGCGACTAGGGGGACATGAGACCATGGGCTAAAGACCAGCGCGCCAGCCCAACCTGAGGCCATATGGAAGTCCTTATGTGACCTGGAGCCAGATTAAAGGGTGATGCGCCCTGTATTTTTTCCATTTGTGGGTTTTTTTACCTTATGTTATGATGTTTTGATGATTTCAAGCCTGTTTTTAATGGATTTTGCCCATTATTGGGAGATTTGGAGCCTTATTTGAGGCTAGATATTGGGAGGAAGTTGGGGGGTTGATGACAACTCCAAATCTATATAGACCATGGGTTCTTAAAAACATTAAGGAGGTTCAAAACATGAGAAATGTTGAGGAATTTGAGAGCCAAAGCCATTTTTATGCAGGGAAGCTATTGAGGAGGGGAACTTTGCGGGCCAATTCTGGGAGCTACGCTCAACCTTTTTTAGTGTTGTCAGTTGTGTTGGATTCTTGAGGTAGAGTATAACACAACCATACCAATTTTTAATCCTTTTAACACTTTTATGATCTTCTTTTGAAGCCTTGAAGAGAAATAAGAAAGCCTTACCCACTGAGACAAAGGCCTAGAGACGTAGGCAATCTTGCCAAAATCTGTTAACAAATTTGTTGTTCTTTATGCTTACATTTTGATCTACATTTGTTATTATGGCTTCTATAATATCTCATTAATTTCTTCTTCTTTCATCAATTCCTAATTGGTAAATGAACTCATTCTTAAAACTTAACCAAGTCTTTAAAAGATCATTTTGGATCAAGTGGTATCAGAGTCGGTTGACGGTTGGTTATTGAGTTTGCATGATTACTAGGGAAAAGATGAATCGTGGTGAAGGCAAGCTTGTAGAAGGGGATCCTGAGATTGGATCGAGAAAGAGGACTTCTCAAAGTGAGGAGATGGCATCGGAAGAAGGCATGTCTTAGAATGAGATCGAGTTGCAAAATACTTTATTCGCCATGTCTGAAATGGTAAAGGTCTTATATGAGGATTACTTGGAATGGAAGAGGCCTTTCTAAGAGGACTCTTCTAAACAAGACAAAAGTGAATAAGGAGAGGATCCTCCTAAACCTCCTCCTTCACCTCCTTCTTCTCCATCAGTTTCTTCTTCTTCAAGTACAAGTACAAAATCCATCGCAAGAAAACATTCCCATAAATAAACATTATATGCCTTTACTTAAGCTTGATGTGAAATTTGAATTTCCCATGTATGATGGTGAAGTAAATGCAGAGAGGCTTGATAAATGGGTTAGACAGATGGAAGTTTATTATAGTGTGCAACAAATCAAGGATGAGGAAACTCAAACCAAATATGCATCGCTTCGTCTTGCATGCACAACACACATATGGTGGCAGAGTAAGTTGCAAAATGGCACACAACAAGTTGGTAATGTATTTCCATCATGGAAAGATTTTGTTTTTTCACTTAGAAAGAAAGTTTTTCGTTTGGCTTATAAAGAGAAGGATTTAATTGAATGGAAAGGTCTTAAACTAAGAAAGGGACAAACGGTGCAAGAATACACAGATGGATTTTGAAAGATGGCATTAATGTTAAATATTCGATTACATACCCAAGAAACTCTTATGAAGTATATAGGAGGTTTACCTGCACATATTCGAAACACCGTATTTATGTTTGGAAATACTAATCTTGATGAGGTTTCTATTCAAGCAGGCAAAACAGGAGTTGGTCTATGAAGGGAATCATCTTCAAGGAAAGAGGACAAAATAAAGGGGAATGGAAAGAAATCAAATTCAGCAACAAGAAGGGAAGATAAGCTCTCTTGCAAGCATTGCAAGAAAGAAGGGAACGATGATGATCATTGCTGGAAATTGCATCCTGAGAAGAGACCAAAGTGGTTCAAGGAAAGGAAAGGGAGGTAAACAGTTGAAACAACAACACGACCAACAGACTTGGGATATGATTCGGGTGATGAGACTAAACTCACAACAGTTGGTTTGACAGGTAAAATTGGTGACGGATATGATTCTAGATGCAAGTTGTTTCACATAAGGGTGATAATGAAACATACTAAGATCGATACATTGATAGATAGTGGATCTCAATCTAACTTGATTTCAGAGGAAGTGATTAAACAATTTGGATTAAACACTAAGATGCATCATAAACCTTACTCACTTAAATGGATAAGCAACAATCATAAATTGCACATAACAAAGCAATGCACTTTAAAGTTTGCAATTTCATCAAAGTTTGTGGATGAGGTAACATGTGATGTGGTGCCACTCAATGAATGTGGAATGGTCTTAGGCAATCATTATTTGTATGATCGCAACACAATATTCTACTGGGAACATAATCAATATCACTTAACTAAAGAAGGCAATGAATATTTTGTACATGCTCATCACTTAAAAGCAAATCAATCTCTACAAACAATGGAACACTTAAGGAAGGAAACTTATGCAAGCAACACACCTATAATTGTGCCAAATCGAGCAATTGATCTTAAGCATGAACATGAGATGGTTGTAGAATGGAAGTTCAATCATACTTTGCTTCAAGATAAGCTAATGTCGTGCAAGTAATTCAAACATATTAGCTCATTTGAAGTCATATTTCTTATGTTATCATTGCTAATGTTTTCAACATGGATGGTAGTGGCTTCAGTAAGATGTAAAAGAGTACAAGTGGTTAAGAATATGCTGTTAGTTGTCATGTTTTTTTGCAATTGATCTTGATGAGACAGGTGCACAAAACATAGTTCAAAGACAAAGAATAAGTGGGGTGGCCTATCCCGCACTTGATGATTGGTTAATACCCGTTTGGAGGACCAAAAGGTCTTAGTGGGGAGGCATGATCCAAAATGGATCTAGGAAGGCATGATCCAAAATGAATGTAGGAAGGCGTAAAAATAAAATTTATCGGAATCAGACAAAACCAGTGCCATTGGGTTCGACTCATTGCACTGATTTCGGCCATATAATTTTTTTCTCAAATGGATGTCATATGCGAAAGATATTGCATTCTAACCGATTTCCAAAACATTCAAAAAGTCAACTGGTCAAAGTCAACATGGTGTACTACTGACGTCAGTGGTATGATAGGTGACGTAAGAAGGACATCATGATGATGTCATCATGCTGACGTGGCATCACTAGGAGGTGACACATGTCACTCAAATTTGGCGTTTTTGGGCTGAGTTGGCACCAGTATGGATTTGACACGTGGCACTATAGAATGACACACAATAATCTATACATGATGTGGCACAATTATTGGCTGACATGTGGTAGTACGGACGAAATTTGGGCTGTATGGAAGCTGATGTGGTAGGGTGACTGGGTTGTATGGATGTTGATGTGCCAGGGTGACTGGGATGTACGAATATTGACGTGGCAAGGTGATTGGGCTGTATGGATGTTGACGTGGCCGTTGATTGGACAGGTGACTGGGTTGTACGGTGGTGACGTGGCAACTGACTGGATGCTGACTGTGTGGTATGGAAAAATCATGGGGTGACACGTGGCCCAATCAGAGGGTGCCATGTGGCACCCTGAATTTAGCCAATGTTGGTTGGGTAAAAAAAATTTGTTACCCATGAGTTTCGATCCCCCAACCTCCACGGGTGCCAACGTACTAACCTCCTGCGCTAACCGTGTGGGCTACTGTTAGGTCTTAACCCTATGACAACAAACTATGCTTTTGTGTTGGTTTGGGTCGGAGGTTTGGGCTAAGTCCCGGTGGGTGGGGGCCAACGCAGGGCCATATGGCACCCCACGCAACTAGGGGGGCTACAAACCTGGAGTTAGCAATAGTTGGAGTGCATGGAGGCTAAGGATTAGGGCTTGGACAGATGTCCATACATGCGACCAGGGGGCCAAGAGACTAGGGGCTAAAGACCAGCGCACCAACATAGCTCGAGGCCATATGGCAGTCCTCATGTAACCTAGAACCCAAGTAAAGGGGGTTGCGCCCTGTATTTTTTCCATTTGTGGGGTTTTTTACCTTATGTTATGATTTTATGATGATTTCAAGCCTGGTTTTAATGGATTTTTCCCATTAGTGGGAGACCTAGAGCTCGATTTGAGGCCATATATTGGAAGGAAGTTGGGAGGTTGATGCCAAATCCAAATCTATATAAACCAGGGGTTCTTAGAAGCATTACAGAGGTTTAGGACATAATAAATGCTGAGAAATTTGAGAGCCAAAGCCATTTTCATGCAGGGAAGCCATTGAGGAGGGGAACTTTGTGGGCCAATTCCGGGAGCTACGCTCAACATTTTTCAGTGCCGTCATTTGTGTTGGATTATTGAGGTCGAGTAGAACACAACCAAACTAGTTTTTATTCCTTTTGACACTTTCTTGATGTACTTTTGAAGGATTGAATAGAAATAAGAACGCCTCACCCACTGAGACAAAGGCCTAGAGACGTAGGCAATCTTGTCGAATTCCGTTAATAACTTTGTTGTTATGGTTTTTTGTTCTTTGTGCTTACATTTTGATCCACATTTCTTATTATGGTTTCTATAAATATCATTAATTTCTTCTTCTTTCTTCAATTCCTAATTGGTAAATGAACCCATTCTTAAAACTGAACCAAGTCTTTAAAAGATCATTTCAGATCAATGTTAGAATTGTAATAGCAATATAAATAGGTTTCTATATAGAGGCTACTAGCAGGGTTGTTGAAATAATGATTTGGAACAATTGCTTTAAAATGATTGGATGAGATCTAGTTTTCAAAAGGATTGTGAACTTTTTTTTGAAGGTGGAAAAACCTATCATAACTTAGTTGTGAATTGGGAGTGAGGAAAATCATTACATGTTGTTATTTATGAATGTTGGTTGATTCAT
>ML785584.1:35661-48590 GCA_009831015.1 Picea engelmannii
CCCTTAGATCGGTTTTTTCACCCCCTCATTTTTTTTCTTGAAGCATTTCTCATTTCATAATTAAAAGATAGTCGGCATGCAAGTATAGTATGCACAGAGATTAAGTATGGAATTATGATATTACAGATATCTATCTTGTTATGGAATCTTGCAAATATTTAACCAAACAAGTGGGTGTGCAAATATTAAGCATTAGTATAAGAAATCTAATTTAAATGTGGTGAATTTATATATAACAATTTAAATATACAAAAGAATATGTGTTAACTGTTGGAATATATAATTTCTATTTATCTAATATGTTTGTTAATGTATTGAGAAATAGAGTTAATTTCTAAGTGAGTTGTGTGATCCTATTCTTAAGAGGTTGTTAGAGAGTTGGATTGGTGAGATCCTTGTTTGGTGTGTGGTTGAGAGAATATCTCAACCTCTCCATTTATTTTTAGAATAAGTTAGATTTGATAACAACCTGTGCACTCTATATAATAGAGTCCAATGTATTGATATTACGGTAATTGAATATTTGTGTATTATACTCTACTCTACCATTTTATCATTAACTTCTGATGAATAAAGAGGCAAATTATCAATTGAGAGATTACAAATACACAATTGAATCTGCAGTGCAAATATTCATGATGAGTGAGCTAGACACTTGAAAAAAAGTATTGGTTTAAAAAATCATTTAATTTTCATTGTTTGGAAAAACGCTCTACAGTCGAGTAGGAGAGATGTCCATGTAACATAACTCATTAAAATAATAGTAAAAAATTCACAAAATAATAAATTAATATTAAATTAATAATAAAATAATAAAAAATATTAAAATATATATAAATAAAAAAACAAGGTGCAAACCTTTAACCTCTCCTCAAGTTTTACACTCTAAAAAAGACTCTAGAAGTGCAAACATTTAACATTTCCTCAAATTTTGCACTTTATTTATTTTTTCCTCTAGAGATTGGATCCCTCTAAGCCCTTGATAGATCTAGGGTTAAGATGGATTTACGTTGATATAAAATATAAGTTTATGTAAATTTAATAAAAAAAATCATTTTCAAATTGAATAATGATATCATAATGTATTTTTATATACTTTTCATCAATTTAAAATAATTTTGAAGTTATTTAGTTTTCTTTGATGGATACACACCTTCACCTTTTACTATTATGCTCATCTTAACTAATCACATTTCATTTTCATCAAATAATTGTGAACTTATTTAGTTCTCTCATGTTATCATGGAGTTAGGACATGAAGGTGGAGGTTGAATACCCACCTACACTCTCTCACCATACACACTTGTATCCAACCACCATTCATATGAAACATACATTCACACTTCTCCCCTGTTTTCATGAAGTAGATAAATAGACACCTTCACCCCACTCCACTCCACTTCATCTCTTTACATAGCTCCTATTTCTTTCATTTTTTCTTTTTTTTTTCATATAATTTTTTTTCTTTTAACATACAACCTGAGTGGGTCAAATGGTTAAGAATATGTGTTTCCTCTTAAGAGGTCACAGGTTCAAATCTAGAGGGGGTGTCAAATGGTTGGATAACCTTAAAAATAGATTATTATTATTATAAACCTTAATACTTATTATGATTAAATATAAATTAACAATTTAGAGAGATTAAATTTATGTACTTGGATAAAATTTGTGGAAATTAAATTTGAGTAAAAAAAATAAAAAAATATAACTAACTAGTAACACTATTTCCCTTTCAACTTCAAATCAGTAACCTCATTATTAATTACAAAGTCAATACTTATATCATGTTCTTCGTGCCTTCATGGGAGACATTCATGCCGCTTCTTTGATATATATATATATATATATATATATATATATATATATATATCATGTTTTTCGTGCCACCTCTTCATGAAAAACAGTTTCAAGACTGGATATTATGTGAATGGAGCCATATTTATTATTTTAAAGCTATATGAAATTCATAAACAATTATTTTTCTATGCTAAGCTGTCATTTAATTCTTCTATTTAGGGATCAAATTCTCTGTTCTCATCTGCCTCAACGTCGTGTGTTCAAGACACCTATAGTAAGAACGAACCGCACGTAATACATTGCTGACGGTTTCATTAATGCAACCTGTACTGTACTGCACTGGTCATCTCTCTTATAAATCTACTGACACATCTATTGGAACCCACATCTCATTACGTGCACAGAGAGCTTTCGAATTCATCAAAGTGTCAAGATACTTTAATCATAATGGGTACTTGCAGCTCCATATCTTCCAGAATTCAATTCCAGACAACAAAAGTAATATTCTCAGATGGCAGTCTAAGAGAATTTGGGGAGCAGATCAAAGCAGAAGAGATTATTCTACAAAATCCAGATTACTTCCTCTGCGATTCAGATTCTCTTTATATTGATCGTTACATGGTGTCTGTTAATCCAGAGGAGGAATTGGAGATGGGCCAGCTCTATTTTCTGCTTCCACAGCGTAAACTGCAATACGCGCTATCGGTGTCCGACATGGCTGCGATGCTGCACAGAGCTAATTCGGCCATCAATTCGACAGGCTGAAGATATAACTAGAAAATCCCGACTCTCCGCCCAAAAGAAAAGGCCGACTGGGCTGCAGGAGGATCAAGGTCCCTGGGTTCTCTTAGGAAGGCAACAGTCAGATTAAGGCGGCTTGAAACCATCCATGAAACATTAACGTCCTCATCATAAACATTAACAAATGCAATTTTGTTTTTGTAAGCTGTGAAGGGCCAATGTATACATAAACTCAGAAGTGGGTTTCTCTTAATTGGAGTACGATCTGTCATGCCCACTGATCTGTTTCATATTTGTTTCTGAATTTCTTCTAAACCCTAGTAGCAAGATTCTAACCGATTGACCTTTGCTGTATAGAAATTTGGTTCTTAACCTTTGTATGTGAAATTGTTAGTTATATGTGAATTTTGGTATACATTCTATACCGATCTCAACGAAAAATAAAACAAAATACATATTTATACGTTTATGTATATTATTAGTCCCTGAGGGACTATAGCAATCGCTAAAGCGTCGACTCACTATTAATATAGTTTGACTTTTAAAATCTGTATTGCCTCTTAACTTTATAAAAAGTCATGTAGAGTAGCAAAACTTACCAACGAACACTGCTAACATGTTGCTTTATTGCGTTCGGTTTTCAATATTACCAGTAGCCGCCGACGCAGGCATACTTCTTCGCGCTCAGCATGTCAGTAATGTGCTTTTGATTTAAAACCCAAACCCTTATTATCTCGTATTTCAAAGCTTATTTTCTCCAGGTTGAAAGGAGCTCCCTCGATCGAATCCCAATCCTAGTTCTGCCGCCATGTGGTTAGAGAGGGCGAAAAACCTCAGTTCTGTCACACAGCTCAAGTTCCACGAGAAGCTCAAGAAAGAAAGCCAAGTCGGAAGGATTTGAGTCCCTGGGACTGAGTCCTCCGGTTTTCCGAGGAGTAAAACGGAAGGGTTATCGAATTCCAACCCCAATTCAGCGCAAGACGATGCCCTTATTATGGCTGGACTGGACGTTGTGGCCATGGCTCGGACGGGGTCCAGTAAAACGACGGCTTTTCTCGTTCCCATGCTCGAGAAATTAAGGGAGCATTCTGAAAGCGGTGGGGTTAGGGTTCTGATTCTGTCGCCGACCAGGGAGACGTTTAAGTTTTCCAAAGAGCTTGGTCACTACACAGGTCAGTGATGAATTACATTCCACAAAATATTAATAAATTTATATTATTAATAATAAATACTTTAATTGTATTTTCAGATTTTAAAACTTAATCGGCATGAACTAAGCTGTTATACAGTAATTGTTTTGTATATATATAATCATATTGATTTTTTAATTTTTTTTTTATATATATAATCATATTGATTTTTAATTTTTTTTTAATATGCACCGACTCATAAAATAATATTTAATGTCAAATGTAAATATTTAATCTCTTTACAACATTTAAGTACTTTTGCAATATTTAATCTCTTTACATTTAATAAAGTAATATTTGATCTCTTTAATGTAAAGTACTTTTTACAATTTGTAATTCTTTTTCCCTTTTTAAAATCCTTCATATGCTCTGCAATGCTTGTCGTATGTATCTTGGGGGTGTTCTAAGAGCACTTTTTACATACTCAGCCATTGGCAGCACTGACCAAGAGCTCGAACCATGTCAAATACCATGTATTAATATATCAATTTTTAAAGTATTGTAAATGTTCCCAAATAACACGCATTAACATATCAAATTGTTTTAATTTATGGTAAATGTTTTGGAAGGGATATGTACATGAACCTAACAATTTGTTTCAATATTGTAAATGTTTTGAAAGGGATATGTTATTTGTTATAATTGTAAATAAGGAAAAACACAATCAATAATCATACATAGATTATAAACATATAGATTTTATGTGTTTCATCTAATTATTGGGCTACTTTCTATCTGCTTATTATTGGGCTTAGTCCACCAAGCACAGGTATCAGTTGTTTTATTATTCAAATCATGGAGATTGCAACAGTTCATTCACACTCATGTCTGTCTCTACGGGCTTACATAAATAATGAACATAATTAGATAAGCTACATAACTATTTTCTAAACTTGTGTGTCCATACCAAATTGGTAGATTTGGTTGAACAAACTACTACAAAATAGGCTCCACTAAATCTGCTCATATCTACCCAATCTGGGAAATTCATTGGCATATTCAACAATCTCCACCTTCACAACAATTATCGTGATACCTTGCTCCTTCTTTTGGTCATCACCTTTTTTGCAAGCCAAGAGAAGCCAAGCACCATCATAGCTTCTCTAACAGTACTAGTTTTGTGAACATGTCTGCGTAGTTCTCTTTTGTATGCACTTTCTCAAGAGAGACCCATGTTCATCGATGATTACTGTGGTAGGCTGGATTCCAATGGGCTGTCAAAGTAAAGACCATCATTCAAATCATGAATGGCCAACCCTTCATTGCACGAAAAGTATATACAAAAATGTGGGACACTCTAAATTATGAACAAAGGTTTTTAACCCATATCAAAAATGACTAAGATATGATTTCAAAACATTTTCAGGTCTAACTGCCCGACAATGGTGTCAGTCGGGTTTCGTGGGTTGACGATACCAACCTCCACAGTGTACTTCAAGTCTAATTGGCCGACAGTGGAGCCAATCAGGTTTAGTGGGTTGACGTGGCCAATATCCACTTTGTAATAAAATAATGAGCATCTTGGAAACTTGGAGCACTTCTCCAACTTTTGGCATGGTTTGACCCACATTTCCTAGATTCCTCTTACGTATCATCTTGAGTGTGACTACTGGTCAAGGAATCTTGCACGACTAGCCCGCCAAATCTAAAGTAAGATTTACTTTTCTTAGTGGAGAATAAAGTTATGATTTGGTCGGAAGAATCTTGCACAATTTCTACCGCCAAATCTCTAAAAGCAGATTTAGTGGAAGACATGTAGGGTCCAAGTCTTGTCGAGTCTCATCGGTGAAATGATTCTCTTCTCCACAAATTTGTATATAAGGAGATGAGAAGTTCATTCTCGAGGAGAAGTTTTTAAGAGTCAGGCCAAGTGAATAACACTTTGACTATCAAAAATTAACTTTACTTTGTCCTCCATCCTTCCAAACTCACCAAACTCACATTTCAACCAAACTGCCTCTTTGCAAGCATGTGGAGCAGCTACATATTTTGCTTCTGTAGTGGATAAAGAAACAATGTTCTATAGCTTTGACATCCAACTAATAGCTCCACCTGGAAGAGTAAAGACATACCCTGAAGTTGACCTTCTCTTGTCCAAATCACCTGCAAAATCAGAATCAACATATCCACAGACTAACTCACGACCACTGTTATAGGTGATACAGTAATCACTTGTTCCCCTACTGTAAATGGACTCCTTGATAAATGCTTGATTTCAATTTAGTACAACAACTACTGTAATCTTATCGTATCAGTAATTTATTAAGTAAGCAACTTTTCCTCTGCATTTAATGTGAGTAAATCAAGACCTGCTTGCTATGTAGATTCCTGCATTTTATACTTTATTCAAGGTTGCACTATCTCTTTCTTCTATTGCAACAAGGTAGGACTCTTCAGTAATTGATGCCCTGCTTTGTTATACAATTTTGTATCCTTCTCTCACACCATTCAATATTACAATTTTGACTCAAACACGAAATACAACCTTTTTGTTGTCGAATTGTTAATTTCATTAAGGAATTTTTCTCATATAACTAAGGTAGAAAACGAACTTTAAAAACACACTCTATTAAAAGAAATTGTGATACCTGACATTATTCTTTGAGCCTTAAGTTTAATCTCAAGGCCAACACCATCCGTATGAAACCCCTTAGATCGACGTTTTTTCACGCCTCATTTTTTTCCTAGAAGGATTTCTCATTTCATAATTAAAAGATAGTAGACATGCATGTATAGTATGCACACAGATTAAGTATGGAATTATTGATATTGGGCATGCATAGATGGTCTGTAAACTAGTAAATTTACACCAAACAAGTGGGTAAACAAGTGGGTGTGCAAATATTCAGAATTAACATAAAAAATTTGTATATAACAATTCAAATATACAAAAGAATATGTGTTAACCTCGGATGAATAAAGAGCCACAATATCAATTTACAGATTACAAATACACAAAATATGATTAACTAATAATACTATTTCCCTTTCAACATAAAAAATACCACATGATATGTTTATCTCCAACTTTAATTCAGAGATATAACATATTAGATTTATCCTCAATTCTAACACAACCATCTTATTATTTTACATACATCATAGAATCCTATATATATTACATGTTCTTCGTGCCTTCAGGGGAGACATTCATGCCGCTTCTTTGATATATATATATATATATATATATCATTCATGTTCTTCGTGCCACCTCTCCATGAAAAAACAGTTTCAACACTGGAGATTATGAGAATCGAACCATATTTATTATTTTAAAGCTATGACATTCATAAACTATTATTTTTCTCTGCTAAGCTGTAATTTATTTCTTGCATTTAGGGATCAAATTCTCTGCTCTCATCTGCCTCAACGTCGTGTGTTCAAGACAACTATAGTAAGAACGAACCGCACGTAAGACATTGCTGACGGTTTCATTAATGCCACATGTACTGTACTGCACTGGTCATCTCTCTTATAAATCTACTGACACACATTCATTGGAGATTCTGCCTATTTTGTAAATTATAACGACAAAAGCACTGTCGCAAACAAGAGAAAGTGTTGTATATAGACAGAGATAAAGTGGAAAAATCAATAATAAAATTCGGTTGTTAGACACTTTCAGAGTGTTTTTTCGCAATTGTAGGAATTCATTTTCAGATATGTTAAGCTATGTCAACTAAGTTTTTTTTTAATGTAATATTTAATCTTTTTGTATTTTAAAGTATTTTTTGCAATTTGTTTTCCCAGGTTCTTAATCATGCTTGTCGTATGTGTCTTGGCGGTGTTCTAAGAGCATTGTTTTACATACTCATCCATTGGCACCATCGACCAACGGATCGAACCATGTCAACCGCCATGGATTAATATATAATTTTTTTAAGTATTGCAGATGTTTCGAAATAACACGCATTAACATAACAAATTGTTTTAATATTGTAAAGGCCAAGTCGGTATTGTGAACTTAGTATAAACTTATTTACTAATGCAAATCATTATTCCGGGTTAATAATTATTAAAATATATTAAAAATATTCACATAATTACAATGGTATTTGAAGTATGTTGATTAGAATATATTAAATATTTTTTTTTTCTGGTTAATAGAGGTTTGTGTTATTTGAAATATGGTGATTGGAATACATTAAATATTTTTTTCTTAAGAGTGGTTTGTACATATGTGAGGGTGAATGTTATCAAGTGTTAAGTTTCTTTAATAACACATGTAATCATAATAGAGTTTGATATATTATTATTATTATTATTTTTATTTTTTAATTTAGGGGAATCAATATAAATCAACTGTTTGTCACTATAAATTCTAGTCTAGTGTCAACATTTGGTTAGTCAAATGGTTGTCATTATAAACCCTAGTCTAGTGTCAACATTTGGCTAGCCAACTGGTTGTCACTATAAACCCTAATCTAGTGTCAATGTTTAGTAGGAAACTTATTACTTAACAAGGGCCAAGATGCCCATAGAAATCAGTGGGGGAGGGGAGGGTCGAATTATGGGGGGAACCTACTTTTATAACATTATCACAATGGGCCAAAGTTTCATCAGAGATTTGAAACTAGGTGGGAAGAGTGGAAGACCTACCTCCCAACCAACTTGTCAAACCACCTCAACCTAATTTGATTGACTATTGTTAATGATGGATGCATTATGGGTGATCATAGTGGAATATAATTCACTCTTGTTTACTTAGTTTACTGATGGAAGGTGAGGGTGGGGGTAGATTTATTACAAATGCAAATCACCACCATCTCCACTCTAATACCCACTCTAAATGTGATGGTGGTAGTGGAGGGACTAAGGTTTGCCTTGGTGTTAGAGGTAGGGTATTTACATCTCTGTAAACTAGAAAAATTAAAGTATATACACCACTCTAAACTAGGAAATTTAACAACTTTAATAGAATTTTATAAAAATCCATCTCCAAGTGTAGTATCATGGATTCAATGTTTTCAGAGGCTTAGCCTAAAGTTGTGTTAGTGAGGGATAAGCATGGGCTAACTAAGATAACACAACCATGGATTACTTGTTTTATTAATCCACCTATTTTTAAACTAAGACCAATTTGTCTAGGATAGATATTGAAATCCCCCTCCTTTCCCAATAGTTGTCAATGCCTTTATAAGATGAATTGTCTTTAATGGCACAACCATCTATGAAATGGTTAGAGTTGAAGTTATACAAGTCACAAGTGACTATGTCTCCTATTTATATTTGATAATAGTTATATTAACCCCACCTTAATGGATATCTTGGTGAGATCTTCTTGGTGATATCTTGGTGAGATCTTCTTGGTGATATCTTGGTGAGATCTTCTTGAGATATGTTAAATATCCCTGGAATAATAAATATGGAGTATTTTATATTATAACCACCTCTACTCATAAAATAATAAATTTCTTGTTTGTTATGATCATAATGGATGGGGTTCACCATAATCTAAATGTTAGAGGAATTTAATCTTTTTTCAGGGATTTAACTTTTTTCAACCTCTCGAAATAATGGGAAGTGAAAATGATATTTTTTTGCTGAAAATCCAACAAGATTAAGAAATATCAATTGTTAAAATTGCAAAATCATGTTGAAGTAGGGATATTGGAGAGCACTAAATCCTTTTCTATACTGAAAACAATGATTTCAACAATCCAAATTGCAATTTTAACAAAGATTTTATGGTTGGATTCGAATGATGACAAAGGAAAATGTTAAAATTGTAAAACATTTTGGCCTTCTTCAATGGGTTTCAACTTAGAAGATCACCTTGAAATTTGATAATTATTTTACATTTAATACATTTTGAGGAATAAATAAATAATATTTTAAAGTATGTTGGTTTTTTTAAGGAAAAAATAAATATATCTATTTTTAGGTATTTTCATTTTATCTCACTAAAGGTTCATTCAAAGTACCAAGTGTGGATTCTTTTTGTATGTATAATTAATTACTTAGATAACACATGAACTTGTGACCTATAAGGAGAAAACACATGTTCTTAACCATTAGATCCACTCAAGCTGCATTAATAATATACATTTCTCTTATAAAGATTTATATGTCTATATTAAGGTATGCATTTTAATATCATGTAAGTACAAGGTTCTTATAAAGAAATAATAATGAATAATTTTTAGTATTATTATATAGTTTAATTATTTATTAAAATTTTAATAAAGTTTTAAATTTAATATTAAAATTTTAAAATATTATTTGTTGTAAATGTAATAGTTATAAAATAAAATGTTATATAAATTAAATTGTTTTAGCACTATATCATTAATAATGCATGCATAATAATTTAAATACTTTATTATTATTTATAAATCTTCATCTTGGTAACATTATGTCAAAGTAGTTTTTTTCAAAGAAAAAAATCATAATCTATTTCATTATAAAATGAAAACAACATTTTGTAGATGTTCAAAGCACAATAAAAAGAGAAGAGTACACATTACATTTAGAACTTACAAGAGTACAAGTGCATATTGCCCTTGCAAAATAAAAATTATATAATACATATACTTGTCATAATTCTTTCCAATTAAAAAAATAAAATTCAATTTTTTTCCTTTTCCTCCTTCATTTTAACCTCTTACCACTCTACTATACAATGAAATATAATAACTAACATAAAACATAATTGTTAATATATAACGATTACCATAAAACATATTTTAACAATTGTATTTTGCTACCGCTTTTCATTACCTTGATCTATATTTATTTGAAGTTTTTCTTGCAACATGGAAAAGCTACCACGTAGCACTTGTTATTACAAAGTCAATCCCCTTTTTCTTCACACTAAGATTTTACATACATCATAGAATATTTTCTTTTGGGTTTATATATATATTTTTTGTGCCTCCAAGGGAAACATTCACGCGGCTTCAAACACGGACTTAGTTAACCACATATTAACCCCATCTTAGTGAATATCTTGGTGAAATCATTTTGAGATATGTTATTTATACTTGAAATAATAAATATAATAAATATGGAGTATTTTATATTATAACAATCTCTACTCATAAAAGAATAAATCTCATATTTGTTATGATCATAATGGATGGGGTTTACCATAATCTAAATTTTTCATGAATTTAATCTTTTTCAACCTTTCAAAATAACAAGAAGGGAAATTGATATTTTTTTGGGTGGAAAATCCAACAAGAATAATTTTGGATTTAATTTTGGATTGATGGAATTTGCAAATGTTAATTGTTAAAATTGAAAAATCATGTTGAAGTAGGGGTATTGGAGAACCTTGAATCCATTTCTATATTCATGGTTCAACTTGGAATATGATCACCTTGGAATTTGATAAGTATTTTATATTTAATACATTGAGGAGGAAATAAATAATAATTTCAAAGTATGTTGGATGCATAATTAATTTTTAAACCTTTTACCCAAGAAGACTAGACACATGTTCTTAACCATTAGATCCACTCAAAATGCACTAATAACAAAAATTTCTATTGTAAAAATTTGCATGTTTGTATCAAACTATGCATTTTAATATCATGTAAGTATAATAATCTTGTAAAGAAATAATAATGAAAATTTTTAGTGTTATTATATATGGCTTAATTATTTATTAATTTTCTAATAAAGTTTTAAACTTAATATTAATATACAAAATGTTAGTTATACACGTAATAAATTACAATTTATATTAAATAAAATGTTATATAAATTAAAATGTTTTTGCTTAATTTTTTTATTATTTATTTTAAATCTTCATATCATAACTCTATGTCAAAGTAGTTTTTTCAAAAATAAAAATAAAAATTCAAAACATCTATTTCATTATGAAATGAAAACAACGTTTTGTAGGTGCCCAAAGCATCATAAAAAGAAAAGTAAATACAAGTACACACTACAATTACAAAATGAAAATCACATAATAAATGTACATGTGATAACTTTTTCCCTTTAGAAAATAAACTTCAATATTTCCCGTTTTCTCTTTCTTCGTTTTAACCTCTTTCCACTCCAATATAGAAAGAGACATAGTAACTAACTATGATTCAAAAGGTGGGAGATCGGGGTTCTTAGAAGGAATCAATTCCTTAAATATGAATTAGAGGTATTAGTTTCATTCAATGTCTTTTCATACCACTTAGAGGGACTTAAACTACCACTACCGCCCTCGATAAGGAAAGCCATGTATCCATTCCCGCTACTCTATCCCCCAACAAAGGAGGGGATTCCCCAATCAACACATTTCATTGTTGATTTACCTTATTCTAATCAACGTTGATATTTATTTTTTGATGTACCTCATTTTAATCATTATTAGTATATGCACTCAATTCCTCTAAAAAATTTCCATATCTTTCATTTTGATTTAGTTTCTTTTTCTCTCTCGGAGGATGTATCACTAATGAGAAAACATAGATTCATCTTCACTAGATAAGTATGATGTGGCATATGCTCTTATTATTATATATTTTCATTAGGAGGCCCATTTTAGAGCTCAAATTCCCTCTACTGATTTGTAATAGGTGGGGGTGGGGGTGGGGGTGTTGAGAGAAGGTGTGCATTTGTAATAAATGTATGCTTGGATCATGCGAAGGTTTGCATTTGTAACCGAAAAAGCACACACCCCACCTTTTACAAATGCACACCCTCTCATGAGAAGGGGGTGGGCCATTTGTAATGGGTGTGGGTGTATGTTACAACATATGCCTTCATTTGAAACCTCCATGGGAGTGGGGTAGTGTATTTTTTACAAGTGAAAACCTCCACTAAACACCCGTGGATCCCTCTTTCACCCTTGTTACAAATGAAAGCCTTCTCCCATAATGCCATATACACACCTTCACTTACCACTCTCACCCTTAGTTTGCGGGGTTGGGGGGGGCAGTCCTACCCCCACCCTTAGTGGGAAGGTGAGTGTGTGCATTCGTTGAAGATGGGCTAGAGAAGGGAGTGAAGGTGTGCACTTGTTACAAATGCAAGTAATGTGGAGATCAACCCAAAGAGCTCCAACATGAAGGAACTAAGGAAGAGAGTGGAGACTGATAAGGATGACAAGGTGGTTAAGGTGTAATGATCCCAAGCCAAATTCTTTCTTGGAATCACTAACTACTACTAATTTATTGAGTTATTAAGTGCATACAAGATTCATCAACACATGGAGATCACAATATATTCAAGATGTAGAAGCACAAGCAAAGATCTGAC
>ML785584.1:84596-117770 GCA_009831015.1 Picea engelmannii
AGTTTTATATATATATATATTAAAGAATATGTATCATGATAAAAATGTATATATTAACATATCATGTATATATTACAAAATGAAATGTAATGTTCAAAGATCGAAATGGAAACGGGAAGAATTCAATATTCTCTCTACCCTCGCCAATATTCAATATTGTTTTACTTGACGTAGATCAAGCTTACCTAAATGTCTAAGATTGAGATTCATCTCTAAAGACTACAAATGGAAGAACAATATATATGAGTTTTTTTTTCTAGTCTATAAATTAGAAAATTTAAAAACCAATTACCTCTCAATATAACAAAAAATAACCACATCCTCCCTATCAAACTCCTTTCCAAAATCATACTCTACAAATCTCATGGACAATCATTTGGTTCAACCAATTATTAATGCATAAATTGAATTCCGCATTTTGTAATTACCACGTTCAAGTACTATTCACATTACCACAAAATGTCAAAATGTGATTGAAGGGTAGGAGATTAGCATCCCTACATGGAGACATAGCTGTTGGTCCTTATTATTTACAATTCCTTTGAATTTCAAGGTTCTAGGTTCCACTTTTCCTATTATTCTACCGAGCAAGATGCTAGGTTTTTTTCTTGGAGCCCCATCTTTTTCTAGTGTTTCTTATTTCTATTATCAAAAGTTATTCCTTCTTTTGAGGTTCCCTGGTGCATGTTATTTCGGGTGTAGTTTCCTCATCTTCAGATTATAACATGTCCTCTTCATCATAAGCCTCTAATTTTTATCCATCAAAAAGTTGAAATGATATAATTGATTTGATATGCATGATGACCATTTTTCTCCATATTTGTGACAATTATTGTCTTTCTTATCTATGAATCTTAGATTTCAATATATATTATATATTGTCTTCACTTAAATTGATGTTCTATAATGATTATAGACCTTTCTTCATCTACAAGGTATTGTTTCTTTGTATAGCTTTTCTCATTATGATTATAATAGGATTGACACCCTTGGTGTAGTCTCTTCCATTAGTCTCATAATACCTTGATTGTAAATTTGTGAGTTTTTATCTTTGACCAAATTTGTTTTTTTTTTTTTGTCATCTATTGAGGTAATATCATGCATCTTTATCTTGTTTCTTATATATAGTTTTAGTTTGAATATGAAAAAATATTTAAATTATTTCGATGTCAACCTTGGTACCAATGTTATGAAAGTTTCCTTTTCATCGGTATACTAATCCAGATTGCCCCTCTAATGTATCCTGGTTAGTTTTATTGTTTTTTCTTTTTCTTCAATATTTTGAAACATTTTAAGGAAACCATTCTTAAATTTGTCATAGTAAAGGATACATTAATTGTTTGGGATTTCCACCACATGAACCAATCATATGCATCCCATTGAAGTGCATGGTATCAATTTTTTTAATGTTGTGTTGGACCTTGTGTAGTTCAAAGCAATGATCTATTATCCATCCCATGATTTCACTTGAGTGCTTGCCATTAAATATCAACATCGATTTTATTTTTCAAACAAATAAATGGGGGTGAACTGCGAAGAATAGTACTAAGCAATTAATTATGCTTGGTTGGCTTTGTAGTAATCACATATTATGTTTTTTTGGCTTATTTTGTTTTCTTCAACGAATGTTTTTTTGTCCCATTGTAATCTAATCTTGATTAAGGGATTAGGATTGTAATATAATCCTGGTTAATGAATTAAGGTTTTAGATGTCGTGGAATACCTATATTGTCTTATAAACGATGAAATTTAATACAAGGATAAAGAGAGAGGTGTGAATCTAAGGTTTGTTGGTTTTCTCGGTCAAGGGTTTCTAGGGTAAATCTCTGTGCACTATGTGTGTGCCATTTTTTTTCTTCCTATTTTTCTTAATATTTTGTATACATTGTTTCACTTCAAAGGTTTTAAAACTTACATTTGGTATTAGAACTCCAATCATATGCAAGCCCATTGAAGTGCATGGTAACAATTTTTTTTTTATATTATGTTGGACCTTGTGTAGTTCAAAGTAATGATCTACTATCCATCCCATGATTTCACTTATGTCCTTGCCATTAAATATCAACATCAATTTTAATTTTCAAACTACTCAAATGGGGTGGACTACAGAGAGTACCAATAAATTAAACATACCAAGAAATTAAACATACTTGGTTGGTGATGGTCATGGGTGACCTAGTGTTGGCTAGAAAATTGGTTGTGGAATTGTCGAGGGTATGTAAGTATAAGTAGGTTATTGATTTAATGGGGATGCAGATGCCTAATTACTAGTGGTCAAAGTAGATAATATGCAATCGTATAGTAATCACGATACAATTTGGCAAGGGATTTGGAGGGTATTGAGACACAAGATTGTGCAACATGTATTTTATATCTTGGAATTCAATAGACATTCCATTTGTTCTGGTCTTGAGTTTATCTAATATATACTTGCATTCTTCCCTAGTCTTTGTTACTTCATCCAATTTATCATTAAAATCTAATGTTAATTGGTCCAATGAACCATATAGTTTAGTGTTTGGCGTCAATTTTGTCATTTTATGTGATAGGTTGAATGTTTATAACTTTATTTTTATATAATATTAAGCTAAACTTAAATGTTTTTACACCTTGTATTTAATATCCCCTTACACCCAAGGTCAAGATTTGTTATTTATCAACATAGAAAGGTTGTGACTTCACTAATGAAAACTTATTTAACCCTTATATCACATCTTCAATAACCCTTTGCAACTATTTTTATACTTGTTGGCTTATCCACAAAATAGTCCCCACATTATAGTTTATGAAGTACCTCGAACTAGAAAGAAAAAGTCAATGGTTTGGACAATAGATAAACTAGGGAAAACATTATGTACCCAATAACAATACAATAATGATGTTCTTGTTGGGGTGTAGAAAATTGGATGACAATTGGATCTAAAGTTACTTTAGATATAACGATCTACATCCCGAAAACAACAACATTACATGTATATTGTTGATGAGTGCATATTGATTACCATAAACTAGGGAAAACCTTATGCATCTAGAAACAATATATTTAATGTTGTTGTTGGGATGTAGACTGTTGGATCTTGGCTAGTGAGAAAATTGTTGGCTAGTGAGTGTGGCATTGGATCCACTCAGAATTCACAATTGAAATATTTGTGGCCATGTGAGGATCCATTGTGTATTATTTTCAGTGGTTTGTGGTTTGTAGTTGATGTGAAGCCCTAACCTCTTGAGTCATGACCCTAATGGTTTGTAACCATAGTTTAACTTGATTTAAAACTAAGTTCCAATGGATTGCTTGGGCCAAAAGCTATTTCACCTTGGAGTTGTGCTTTGCTCAATTATAAGCCCCTCTCTTTTTTGTTTATTGGATCTAAGTATTTGGCTTTTGAAGCAAATATGGATACCGACCAATGCAAATAGTCCAAGATTGGGATTTGATACCACTGCAATAAGAATAATTGGTGATTTTATGAAATAACACTAGAAGTGTGTAAATGTGAATGTATATATTTCAATAATGAATAAATGATGTTTACAAGCCCTTGTGATGATATAATGATATACACTGACTAGTCTCAAGTGTGAATGGTTGTAACCCATGATTATTCAATTATTACTATTACTACTACTACTAAAATTTATGTTTGTTATAGGTAACCATTTTTCATCTCCAATTTCTCATTGTGTTGGTGATAACCATTTTGTATCTTAGAATAATTATTGTATTGTATCTCAAAATAGATCTTGTGCGTAAAAATAATTTTGTATCTCATGACTAATGGAGGAAGAAACAAAAGAGTAGCTAGTGTAGGTAGGACATTGCATAATAATCTCCAAATGTTATGGACCCTAATATATCTTGGAGTTCTTTTAAGAAGATATTTTGTTTCATTTAAAAAAAAATAGTTATAATATATCTATAATGGATGCCTTTAGTTTATTGTTTAAAAAAAAATAAAATCAACCATGCACTGAGAAATACAGGCTTTTGAATAAACACTCAACTCACAGGACTCACTCATATTGAAACAATGATTTTTCAACTATCCAATTTTCAATAAAGTTTGAGAAATTACCCATAATGAGTTTTTTTGTTTTGTTTTTAAAACTAAAAGGAAGGAAAAATTTGTTGGCATGCATCACTTGGTTGAATCAACAACCTTGTCGAATGATAAGGAAAAACATTCCTACAAAACTAATAAGAGATAGATCCAATACAAAAATGTTGTATCTGATCTAGAGAAAATATAGAACCATGAGAAAACCATAAAATTAGATTATATTAGAACATATAGCTCATTCTTATTCATGCAAAGAATGCCCTTCTTATAGGTTTACATAACTTTCTAAGTCAAAACACTATTCTAAGGATGCATGCCACTGAACTTTGGAAACCAATAATATATTCCCATGCATGAAGCACAAAGTTGGAAAGAGATGCCATAACCAATTAACTATCTAACACAACAAGATAGATGGACAGGTAGAGAGTGTTGTTGCATAGAGAGGTGTACCAGGAAAGAGTTGCCAACAATTTATAGCATCAAGAAATATTTAGTGGGACCTAGTAGGTTTTTCAAGTGTAATGAATAAGGATCAAAGAGATGTTGAAGTACATATGTGTATGGGAGATGAGAGTTGAGTAGGGAAACACTCTAGAAATCTTCTCATGCATGTACAAGTGAGCGTAGTGTCATGATGGATATTTGATGTAATAAAATAAGAGTTGTGGGGTCCCATGATGAGGTTTATAGATAGATGATTGGTGATAGTAAAAACTGCAAAGTTGAGTAAGATAATGAAAGCGTTGATGTAGAGCTCATGCCTCCTAGTTTATGAAAGTGGTTAGAGGGAGGAAAGAAACTAGAAGTAACATGATATCGTGCTAAGAATGTAGGTTCCTTGATATGTCAATGCTATATAAATGTGAAACCCTATGATGAATGGAGGTGGTCCATCAAAATTTCTACTATGGCCAAGAATGTGGTCATGACTGTAAGTGATCATGATCAAACCAACACCGAAATGAGAATATAATGTGTGTCATATGTGTAACAAAGAATCATAGAGGTGTAGGTATGATGTGTAGGTTGTATGATAATTTTTTTTGTTGAACTGTATGCGTGTAGTATGTATCCCTGAAGTGCTCTTGGTCCATACATGTGTAATAGACCATGTGTGTTGTATCATGGAGATGCAAAACTCATGCCTTGAGGCCTTCCATCCATTTGTATATGAGGCTGTATGGTATATCTAGGTGGAGAAAAGATGTAAAAGGTAGAATAGAGTGAGGGATCAATGGAATAATTGTTGAAAATATGCTAGGGGATGGTAATATGCCTCAAATAGATATGTCAATCAAAGGGGTAACACTGTACCATGTAGTGGTGTCATGGATGTAAGAGGATGACCTGTGCAACTCTCCATGGGAATTGAAGGCATAAGGGATCGTGGATGATAGATGCTCATGATGCGTGCATATCATAATGTAAACATGAATCTCTATCAAACATAGGAGATGAATGATGTATAGTTTCCATGTTGAAAAGACAAAAATACGTAGATGTTTTACGCACCAAATGATGAGATGCTTGAAGGATTGGAGAACTAAAAGAGTACATTAGAGATTCCTAAAGGAGTGAAGAACTGTTATTATTGAAGGATGAAAGAACTAAAATAGTACATTTGTGATATGAGTCATCTTGTACTTGAAGATAAAAACTAGTAGGTTGTCCAAGTGCAATGAATAAGGATCAAAGAAATATTGACGTAGACATGTGTATGCAATATGAGTGCTAAGTAGGGAAGTTCTCTAGAAATATTCCCATTCATGTACAAGCGAGTTCATTGTCATGATGGATATTTAATGTAAGACAAGAATAATTGTGAGGCGCTATGGTGAGGTATATAGATAGATGATTGGTGATAGTAAACACTGCAAAACTGAGTAAGAAAATGAAAGTGTTGATGTAGAGTTCATGCCTCCTAGTTTATGAAAGTGGTCAGGGGAGGAAAGAAAATAGAAGTAAAATGCTATTGCATTGAGAATGTAGATGCATGGATATTCCAATGCTATAGAAATGTGAAACCCTGCGATGAATGGAGGTGGTTTATTGAAAGTACTACTATGGTGAAGAATGTGGTGATTGCAACTAATCATTCTCAACCCAACACTTGAATGAGAATATAATGTGTATCATGTGTGTAACAAATAATCCCAAAGGTGTAGGTATGATGTGTAGGTTGTATGCTATTTTTTTTTTTGAATTGTAGGCATGTAGTATGTATCACTGAAGTGCTCTTGATCCATATGTGCATGAGAGACGATGTGTGTTGTATCATAGAGATGCAACATTGATGATTTGAGGCCTTCCATCTATTTGCACATGAGATTTCCTGGTATATCTAGGTGGAGAAAACATGTAAGAGGTAGAAGAGAGTGAGGGATCAATAGAATAATTGTTGATAATATGCCAAGGGATGTTAATATCCCATGAATAGATATGTCGATCAAAGGGGTAACACCATACCTTGGAATGGTGTCGTGGATGTAAGAGGATGGCCTGTGAAACTCTCCATGGGAACTAGAGGCATACGGGATGAAAAATGATCATGATGCATGCATATTGGAATGTAAACCTAAAGCTCCATCAAACATATGAGATGAATGATCTGCAATTTCCATTTTGGAAAGAAAAAAATACATATATGTTTTACGCACGAAATGCTAAGATTCTTGAAGGATTGAAGAACTGAAAGAGTACATCAGTGATGGTAGAAGGATTGAATAACTATGATTCCTTAAGGATGAAAGAACTAGAAAATAGTACATACGTGATATGATTCATCTTATACTTGAAGAGAAAATCTACCTGAAATAGTTGGTGTCTGATCAAGTGACATTGTTTTGGGTCCATGCTATGGATTGCCTTGGATTGGAAGATGAGTTTAGCTCCTTATATATGTTAGTAGCTATACTATGGATTTCGTAAAGGTAGGTGTTGAGAGCACCAGAGGCATAAGGAAAAAGGATTTGGTAGGGAGAATGAAAGTGAGAAGGATTGATGTTTATATTGGAGTTGAGGGATTTTAATGTGGAATAAGGTGGAAGAAGAAACTAAGAATAGGTCTATGTTAATGATGATAGAGGAACTTGTGCGGTGTGAGGATGGGAAGAAAAAAAAAAGAGAAATTTGTGACTGACCTATTGAGAGGTAGAGGGGTGGTGTAGAGAATGGTAATAGAGGTAAGTTGAAAAGTTTTTCATTTTTTAAAGAGTTGGTAAATATTGTTTTGGGAATTATAGAATTCATTGCATCACTATTGCTAGGATATTCCAAGGAGTAAGTTGAAGTAGTAAAGGGGAGAGAAATCAAAATCTATTGTGTCTTGATAGGGTTTTATGGGAAAAGTGACTACACAATGTTTGTTAATGAGAAGATGATGATAGTCATGTTGGGCCCAATTTAGTTAATAAGGTGAGGAGTGTGGGGTGGTACAAAGTTGTAGGTGATGGACAAAGGTGTAAGAGATGAGATTCATTTGGATTCCATTGTCAAGGATCATAGTAGCTAATTGGTCCTTTGTTTGGAAGTTGTAAGTGAAATAAGTGATGCAACAGATGGAGAATAGGTATTGGTCATCAATAGTAAGGAGGGATTGATGGTAGTAGGGTTGGGAATAGAGAAAATTTTAGGAGGAGGAGAAAGTTTAGGAGAGGAGGGAAGTGGCAAAATCACTAGTTTGCTAATTATATTATAAGATTTTGGATGTGGGTTTGGGTTTTGTGATAGTAGCACCATCATGGAGAATGAGAAGTGTTAGAGTGAGTTCCCGGGATAGGTGAATTAAGTGTTGGGGGTGGATGAGGGTTTGGAGAGGTGAAGGTTTTAGGGCTAGATGTAGTGCTAGGGTTATGGTCAAATGTTGTGAATCTAGGTCTTTTGTCAAATTTCCATTTGATGGCTAGGGAATGAAGAAAGGCTTGGTCTAGAGTGGTACTCTCAAATGGAGCTACTTCATTCTGAAAAACAATAAGAAAACCATAATTGAATTTGAGTGCAAGAACTTGTTCTAGATATATAATATGAAGTTAGATAAACAACCGCTTGCACATTAGGTTAGATAAATAACTTGGATGCTAAAAATTCCTTCTCATGGCCTTGCAAAAAATCATCACATGTAGTGGTGCAAGTAGTAGTGTCACTTTCATAGCCTATTCTTCATTGACTCCACATATATATTTGTAGAATATTGGTGAGAATGCCACCATGCTTGAGAGAGTCCCTCTGAATGGTTACTTGCAAGAAGAAGGTGTTTCTCTTTAGTCATCTCTAGGTAGGTTTCAAAGTAATGAGTGAGGTTGTGGATCTAGGAATCCAAAACATCTCCGTGCATTTGACCACCATGTTTAGCTAATAAAATTTTGGTGTCTAGATGGAAAGTGGAAATGGAATCCCTAGGTTGAAGTTTGAGGGCTTCAATAAAACAACTCCTATACCACGCTAGAGAGACTAGGCTCTTTTTCATTAGAGGAATGAGTGTTGTGAGGATTCATTGGAGAGATGATTAGTAAGAGAGAAGTGTAGTGGAAACCCTAGGCCTGTACCTAGCTAGGGTTTGTGTCAAAAGGGAATTTGAGATTTGAGAAGAGGGACGTCCTTAACAACTTGTGATAATAGCCGAGGAGAGATACAATACATAATGGGAAAGCTTGGGGTGGGAGGATGGCCTCCAAAAACCCAAAAGGTGACTTGATTTGGGTAGGCACTGAGCCAAAAGAAAATTTGTGTTGGAAAATATTTCATTGGGTGGAGCCAATGGCTTAGAGAACCAGTTGTAGCAGGTAGTTGGGGTGGAGGATGGACCTCAAGGGAACCCAAAACCTGAGATGTTGAAGCACATAAAGGAGGAAGAGGATGTGTGGGGTGGGATGGCAGCCTCTAGAAAACCAAAAGAGATGAGACATCTAAGTCGAAAAAAGAGAAAGAAGTAGTGTGGGGTGGGAGGGAGGTCTCTAGAGAAACCAACACTTGAGTGAAAAGGAGCAGGCCTAGACCTTGATGCTATGATACCAAACGATAAGGAACAACCTTTCTGCAAAAAAAATTAGAGAATGACCTAAGATAAAAATGTTGTAACTCATCTAAACAAAAGATAAAACCATGAGACAACCTAGAAATTAGAGTAGATCAAAACATATAGCTCAGTGTTATTCATGATAAAAATGCACTTCTTATGGGTTTTACATGACTCTCCAAGTTGAAACCTTATTCTAAGGATGAAAAAAACACTTATTTTCTTATATATGTATGATATATAAGCAATCTAAGTATGGAACTGTAGATATAGATATTGGGCTTCACGCTAGATGGTATATTAACGCAAGGAATAAGTAAATTTACAGATCAAAGAAGTGACTGCGGAACAATAAGTTAGTTTACAGATCTCTATCTGGTCCTGAAATCTTGCAAATATTTAACCAAACAAGTGGGTGAAAACAAATCCAACATAAATGCGGTGAATTCATATTTGAGAACTCAATAGCCTTTGACAGAATCTGTGTTAACCTGCGATGTAGAGAGAAACTCAATCGCCTTTGACAGCTTACAAAAACACAATTGAATCTGCGAATATTCATGATGAGCGCATTAATTTCATGGATCTTTCCAAGCTTTCTACAGCACTTCTTAACAGAGTGCATGTGAAATTTGAAGGATGTTTCTCCACATTTGTGGCTAGCATCTTAGCAAATTCATCGGTTTACATTAATGCGTGGGCAATGTGGCACTGAACTCGCGAAATACTCCAAATATTGGACTCTTCGTATGAGGGGTCAGTCCGGATTTTCTGGTTATATCCGCAGCCTGTTGATCTGATGGCCGAATTAGCCCTGCGCAACATCGTAGCCATGTCGGAGACCGATAGCACGTAGTGCAGTTTACGAAGCGGAAGGAGAAAATAGAGCTGACCCATCTTCAATTCCTCATCTGAATCAACAGCCACCATATAACGATCAATGTACAGAGAATCCGAATCGCAGAGAAAATGGTCCGGATTTTGTAGAATAATCTTTTCTGCTTTGATGTGCTCCCCGAATTCGGTTAGAGTGCCATCTGAGAATATTACTTTTGCTGTCTGGCAGTGAATAACAGATGAGCTGGAGCTGGAGCTGGAGCTACCCATCATGATTAAAGGACCTTGGCACTACTTTGGATTTGAAAGCGCTATGCGCATATGATCAGATAAACCTAGATCTGGGTTTGTGCTACTAGATTTTTAAAGAGATAATCTGTACATTACAGGCGAAGTTATTGAAACAGTAAGCGACGTCTGACGTGCGGTTTGCTCCTCATATTGGTGGTTTGCCCACAGTTTTTAGCTCTCTGCCCGCAGTTTTTATCACTCTGGACGCCAAATTGTTTGCCGACAGTTTTCTACTGACGTTGCAGGCCAAAAGATGAGATTCCTTGGTACAACTGGAGTGGGCCGAGAGCGTAGACAATGATATTATATATCAGGAAGCTTTTAAAGTTAAATATGCCTGGAATCTTATTATTTCCACACTAGAAACGGGCGTATAAAATGTCCCTGTGAATATTTCCTTTGCTTTAATATTTAAATAGACATGTTGGCAAATAATATGTATTTTGGAGAAATTTTTTATCGGGTTCTTTGACATATTTTAACAATAATAGTTAGGTGGTGAGATCATAGCAATGGAGGTATTCCACCTACCTTCATTATTGAATGTATATGAAAATATTTAATTATTTATAAATTTAATTATTATTGGCCTCCTACATCCACATTTTTTAATTAAATTTATTTTGACAAAGAAATATGAGATTTATTTGTTCTTCAAAGGTTTTATGTTTATTATGATTATTGAGTTTAATGATCACCTAATGAATGTATATGAAAATATTTAATTATTTATAAATTTAATGATTATTGACCTACATCCTTATCTTTTAATAAAATTTGCTTGTACAAAGAAATATGAGATCTATTTATTCTTCAAAGGTTTTATGATTATTATGATTATTTAGTTTAATGATCATGGTGATGTCATAAGTGTTTGAGTATGACTTTCGTTTCTGAAAATGCATGCCTTAACTGCTTGGTTACCTAAATTTAATCTTAATAGTGTAGTAATTATTAGAATGTCGGTTTGGTTCATCCTCCCAATTTGTCAAATATTATATTTTTTTGGTATTTATTAGTTTTTGAGGATATTGGGAATGCTTTGGCAACTTACATAAAATCAAATCTTGATACAGTTAGTTGTAGGGGGTTTATGCACATACACATGTATATGTGTTCAGATAGAACTTAGTAAAGCTCTTTTCAACAAAATTATTTTCAAGTAGAAGAAATTTAAATGCACATAATTTTTAAATTATGAGAACACGACCTTTAGGTGTAGGATGGCATCTTCTAGGGAATTTTCAAGATACTTGTCCCTATGCTCGAGTTCACCATCCCAAGAAAAAAGGAACCAAATCAAAACCAAAGAAATGGAATTTTTCATAGGAATCGAGTTTGGATACAAACCTTGATTAGAACGAGGTAAATCAAGATCCACATGTGCCAATTGAGGAATCCACTCCTTTCTTGGGGGATAAAGTAGAGAAAATGGATACATGACTTTCCTTCTCAAGGAAGGTCATGGTAGCTCATGCTCCTTTAGGTGGAACATAAAGACATCATGAAACTAATATCTCCAATTTACATAAATAACTAGTTCTTTTTAAGAATTGTTGTTTTCTTCCTTCTTACTCACAATCAATTATAATTATTGTGGATCCATCTTCAAAGGGGTCACAAGTTAGAAAGAAAGGAAAAAAGGGAAAGATACATTATTATTTTATGTCAGGCCAGGGAGCAGAAATAATAACTCCATGATGATGATCATTCTATTACTAACAAGCTCAATAAATACACTAGTAAACAACCATTGGTATTCCCAATGTATGACTCTTCCTATCTATGGCTGCTCATATTTACATTTATGGTACAAGTAATGTATCCATGAGGGATTACGTGTCCAACATTCCCCCATTAATCCGAATGGGTTTGTGTGAGTCCAAGCATCATTATGAACTTCTCAAAATTTTCTCTTCCAAGCGCTTTGGTGAAGATGTCTGCAATTTGCTCATTTGTCGAACAATGTCTCAAGTGAATAGTCTGGACCTCTACATGATATCAAATTAGGTGATACTTTGTGTTGATGTGCTTAGTTCGATCATGGAATCTGGATTCTTGGCCAACTTGATTGCATAAGTATTGTCAACTAGGAGAGGAGTAGAATTCACTTGTTTCTCCTACAAATCTTCAAGTATTTTCCTAAGCCACAAAATATCCTTTGTCGCTTCTGCAAATGCCACATATTCTTCCTCTATTGTGGAATATGTTGGGACTGATTGTTTGCGTGATCTCTAGGAGACATCCTCTGATCCAAGACTCATGAGATATCCTAAAGCTGACAGTCCCTTTTCCTTATCCCCATCAAAGTCTGAATCAAAATATCCGATCAGGTTGAAGTCATCTACCTTAGAGTGCTTGAGTCCAAAATATTGAGTTCCTTTCAAGTATTTTAGAACTCTTTTTGCAGTAGAGCAATTTCCTTCACAAGGGTTTTGCATGAATCTCGAAAGAATCCCAACAACAGATGAAATGTCTGGTGTTGTGGTAGTAAAATAGATAAGACTTCCCACAAGCTGTTGATACTTGGTTGCATCCTCAAATTCATTCCCTTATTTTGATGTGAGCTTCAAGTTCTGTTCCATTGGATTAGGAACAAGATTGCACTTAGCCATGTCAAACTTGTTCAACAATTCTCCAACATACTTCTTCTGGAAGATGAATATGTAATTTGGATTTTGAATCACTTCAATGCCCAAATAGTAGTGAAGATGTCCCAAATTTGTCATCTCAAATCCTTTAGATTCAAATCTTTCTTTATGAATGCAATGTAGTTCTCATTGTTCACTGCTATGAACATATCATCTACATATACTACAAGATATACAATTGTTTTTCCAACTTTCTTGACAAACAAGGTTGCATCGTTAAGATTTAAATGCTTGAAATTTAATTTCAGAAGATGCTCGGTTAACATTTCATACCATGCTCGCGCTACTTGTTTCAATCCATACACGGATTTGATGAGTTTTCATACCTTAGTGTCTTATCCCTTCACAAAAAATCCTTCTCATTGAGACATAGACACATTCTCTTTCAAGTCTCCATTCAAGAAAGCAATCTTTACATCCATTTGATGAATTTTCCATCCATTCTGTGCTGCCATGGAAAATAGAGTGCAGATGGTTGCCCATTTTGTTGTGGGGCAAAATGTCTCCTCATAATCAACACCTTATTTCCTTGAAAATCCTTTTTCCACGAGCCTTGCTTTATGCTTGTCAAGTGATCCATCTGATTTGTACTTGTTCTTGAATACCCACTTGCAACGAGTCGGTTTGGTTCGATATGGAGGGTCCACCAACTTCCATGTCCCATTCTTGATGAGAGGATCATGTTCCTTCTGCATGGATTCTTTCCATTCATCATGAGAAGTGGATTATTTAAAAGAAGTTGGCTCATGGTTAGTAGATAAATTCAACTCACAATCATATGAAACATCCATATCTTCTACATCACCTGAGTTTGAATTATCTACATTACCTCCATCTTGTTTTGAGGACAATCTAGTTCCTGTCTTCTTGACCTCATCAGGATGAACACTTTCAAGTGTTTTAGTGATCCATTTTGGTGAACCTTTCTGAGATGATCAAGGTGGCTCAGATGATTGAGATGGTGCTGATTTCTAATCAAGTCTCAACTTTTCAATACTCTCGATGATCCATATTTTATGAGAAGAATGAAATGAATACAGATTATTAACAGGTGCTTAACACAAAATAACAGAGATACAGTAAAACTAGTTTTCTATTCAATAAAGAAATAAGTTGGAAACTGTAAAATGCAGCAAAAACAAGCTTTCTAGAATGGTGGCGGCTTATCTCTGAGAAGAGATGTGATGGCTGCGCTCATTCGCAAGAAGATGATTACAATGAGGCTCTGAAGGCCTTTTTACAATAAACAAGAATGCCAAAAAACCCTAGACATCCAAAAACCTAACCCGAGGAGATGAAGCACCAAAATTCATGTGGGCCCCATTTGGGTAAGTCAATACATCAACTTCCCGGGGTCGTAACTTTTGCATACGATATCCGTTTTAGGCGTATGATAGCCCATTGGAAACATCTATCCGAGGAATACAATAGTTGCACAAAATTTCATAATGAAGTTTTACAACCGCAACATACCCCAAAAAACATCGTTTAGGGCCTCAAAACGACTCCGAAAGTTCAGGACCCGAAAAACTGCTAAAAATAGTAAATTATCAAAATTGCTAGAAATATGTTTTGCGCCAGCTAGAAAATGTGGGTGGCCACTGATATCCACCTGGATCAATCCTCCCTCCTTAGGAAGCAATGGTCTCCATTGCGTTGAGTTCCCCCATCAGATGAGGAAATTTCTGTTGAATTTGGCCCTGGGTGAGCCACTTTCCTTGGTGCAGGAGCTGCCCTGCTTTGACAACTCGATAAATATGGATACTTTGTTGTTGAGTTCCCTTGATCTGTGTGTCCACAATCTGGTCATTGGATGCCTGTTGTATGTAGTCAGGGTTGAGCTCTGTTGGTGTCAAATGTTCTGCTACGTCTGAGGTGTCCAATAATGGTGGGAAATAAAGTCGAAGGAGGCCCACGTTGAACACTGGGTGCAAGGCAAAAAAAGGAGGAATGTTGAGCTCAAAATCATTATCCCCCATAGCCTTGGTGATAGTGTACGATCCATAACAGAGTGGGTGAAGCTTTCGATGGGGTCCTGTAAGGCATTCTTTTTGCAAGTGCAACCAAACTTTGTCGCCCACTAGAAACTTATGTGGCACTCGATGTTGATCATGGTGTTGTTTGAATTTGTCATTGGACTTCTGTAGGATATCCTGAACCTGTTGGCGGATGTGCTGGATCTTCTCAATGAACCGGGTGGATTTGTCAGCTTCAATTGGAGCAGGATATGAGTCGGTCGAGGTGACCGCAAGGGGAAGTGCAACATCTATGGGACCCAATGGTTGGAATCCCAACCCCATCTGAAAGGAGCTATGGCTGGTTGAGCTATGCAGGGGTCGATTGCAACTATTTTGGACATAGGGAAGGATCTCATCCCATGTGCGGGGGTGCTTTGAATTATACATGTGAAGGATATGCACAATCATTCGATTTACAACCTTGGCTTGGCCATCTGTCTGGGGATGGAAGGCCATGGATTTGGTGAGATTGGTGTCCAACAATGACCAGAGGCTTGACCAGAATGTGCTGAGAAATCGACTATCCTGATATGAGACAATGGTTTGTGGGATTCCAAAATGTACCCAAACTTGTTCAAAGAAGAGTGTGGCAGTGGCCTCTACTGTGATGCTCTTCTTGTAGGCAACCAGAATCGCCATCTTAGAAAAGCGATCAACAACCAAAAAAACACAGTCATTTCCCCAGTTGGTGGATGGGAGGCCCGACATGTAGTCCATTGAGATGGATTCCTATGGCTTGTCAGGAGTAGGAAGAGGGGTGTACAGGCCCTGTTTCTTAGTGGTCAGTTTGGCAATAGTGCAGGCAGTGCAGGACCTGATATACTTGCTGACCTCCTGTCGAAGTTTCGGCCAGTAGAAATGTTTCTGTAGCATCGCCACTGTCTTTTAGACACCGAAGTGTCCTACCACCCGACTGTAGTGGGATTCCCAGATCAACTTCACTCACTCGCTTGATGGAACAAAGATATGGCCCAGACGACACAACAACCCATCCTGAAGATGGAAATTATTGACAACTGCGTTTGCACCCAACATTTGGTAGGTGGTGGCGAAGTCAGGGTCTATCTCATAGAGTTGGGGCCATCCATAGGTCTCATGGTCGTAAGAGTCTATCACCATGGTGAGTGCCGCGACTGGTGGTCTGTTGAGGAAATCAACGACGCGATTGGTGCTTCCTATTTTATAGTTGATGTTGAGGTGGAATTGCTACAAGTATGTGGACCACTTTTGATGGAAGTCATTTTGCAATTTTTCCTGTGTCTGCATGAATTGCAGTGGCTTATGATCAGTGTGGATGACTGTCTCCTTCCCAAGAATGTAATGTCTCCATTGGCGACAGGCTTGCACAATGGAGTACAATTCTTTGTCGTAAGTAGGGTACTTACGAACAGTATTTGACAGTCTCTCACTATGATAGGCCACGGGGTGGCTGTGTTGAGTGAGAACGACGCCCACAACATAGTCTGAAGCATCTGTCTTGATCTTAAAGGGATGTTGCAGGTCTGGTAGTGAAAGTACTGGTCCTGAGCACAAGTGCTGCTTCAAATCATTGAACTCTTGTTGTTGGGACAGGCCCCACGCAAATTTCACCTTACCACCACCCCTTTTTATTTGGTTGAGGGCCCATGCAATATGGGAGAATCCTAGCACGAACCTGCGGTAGAAATTAGCAAGGCCCAAGAAGCTCCGAAGCTCAGTGAGTGTGGTTGGGGCTGGCCAGTCATGGATGACTTGGATCTTGGCTGGATCCACATGTACACCATGTTGATCAATGATGTATCCCAGGTAATGGACCCTGTCCATGCCGAAGGAGCATTTTTCCAAGTTGGCATATAGGTTGTGTTGCCACAGGGTGTGCAAAACCTATTGAATATGATGCAAGTGTTCGGTCCAAGTCTTGCTGTAAATTAGAATGTCATCCAGATACACCACTACAAAAGTATTGGTGAATGGTCGTAGGATATCGTCCATCATCCTCATGAAAGTGGCTGGAGAATTTGTCAAACCAAAGGGCATGACCAACCATTCAAAAAGGCCTTCCTTTGACTTGAAGGCGGTCTTCCATACATCTGTCTATTCTATCGGGACTTGGTGGTATCCAGACTTCAGATCAATCTTACTGAAGTATTTGGCCCCTGTAAGTTGATCAAGGAGGTCGTCAATTTGGGGAATCGGGTACTGATTTCTGACTGTGATTTTATTCAGAGCCTGGTAATCAATACAGATTCGCTAGGTTCCACCTTTCTTTTGTACCAGCGTGATTGGGCTCCCACAAGGTGATGAGATGGGAAAAATGTGCCCCTTGTGGAGCAGTTCTTGGATTTTTTGCCTGATCTCATCATTCTCTAACAAAGAGTGACGATAGACTGACCCATTGGGCATCGGTGCGTCGGGGGTTAGATTGATGGGGTGCTTGACCTGGCAGTGAAGAGGTACCCCTGTAGGTGAGGAAAAGATATCCGAGTATTCTTCCACGACCTTATCTACTTGCTTTTGTTGTGTGGAGAGGTCGGCCGCAGAGACCCTAGATGTGGCTGTGATCTTTGTCTTATTATGAGAGTGAATAATGAAGAAGAAAAACTTCCCCATCTGAGAGATGACCTTCCTGCATTTCTTAGCAGAGATCAAGGAAATAACACTGGGTGGGATTGCCTCGGGTATCCTGTACAATTTCCTGTTCAAATTAATAATAACACTAAGAGGCCTAGACTCATATACAACATGATGTTTCCATAAATAAGGTTGGCCCAAAAGAACATCACAAACTTTGAGAGGAGAAACATCACACAATACCTCATCTTTGAAGGGCTTGATTTCATACGACAATCGACATTGTTGGTTGACGCAAAGATCGCTTCCTTGGTAGAGCCATCCAATGGTGTAGGGTTGTGGGTACGACGTTGTTGTTAGGGCCAACCACTTGACGACCTCTGCTGAGATGAGGTTCTTCTGGCTACCGCTATCAACGATGAAGTGTAGCAGGGTGCCTTTTACCCACATCTGTGAATGGAAGAGGCACTCTCCTTCTTCTGGCTTGTCTGGTTCACTAGGCTGGAGCTTGGTGGTAGCAACGATGACACTAGGTTCCGCATCAATGATCCGTCTTCCCCTTTATAGTTCTAGTTCAGAGTCAGAATCCGCATCTGATTCAAAGGATTTCACTTTGGCCACCAACGACTGCTTTGAGTGGCAGTCAACAGTGTTATGCCAAGGGATCTTATGGAAGTCGCACCACTTCCTGGTGTCTTTCTTTGTCTTTCCGGTGTCCTTCTTTTCTTGCAGCTTGGACTGGTTGTCTTGATACTATCCATATTTGATCTGTCCTTTGTTCTGTGGGTTGGGGCCACCCTTTATTGGTTTTTTTTGTGAGGGGTTCCCAAGCCCAAATAGCCGTGTCTTTTGTTTGAGCTTTTGCTCAATTTTGACGACATATCTGTAGGCCGCTCCCAAGGATGATATGTCTAGAAATTCCATTTTGGTCTAGATGTATCTATGCAGAGCATCGCGATACTCGAGCACCAAATGTCGCTCCGAATCTTTGATACCCAGTTTGGTGCGCAAGGTATGGAAGATATTTGTGAAATCTGGCATTTCTTGGTCTCTTTCTTGCCGCAGTGTGGTCCATTTGGTATACAGGTTGTCATAACTTCCAACAGGGTAGTATTGTTCCTTAATAACATCCTTGAAGGATTTCTAGGTGGCCATGATTGAAAATAATGAGGGTTCCTCTGTTTCTTTTTTCTCACAAAACATTTCCCACCAATCTTTGACATGGGGAACGACTTTGAGGAGTGAAAAAATAATCTTTTCTCTATTTGAAAAGTTATGGACAGAAAAATACCCTTCTAGTAGATTCAACCACTTGTCTACAACATCTGCATCTATCTGACCTTCAAATATAGGAATATCAAAGTTTATTTGTACCTTGAAGGGGGCGGCGTCTCCGTTCGAAGAAGATGCGTCACCTGTTGGTAGCCGCCAAAGGATTTACATGAAACTATCCATCATCTCATTCCTCTGTTGCATGAGGGATTCCTCAATCAACAGTTTGAAAGGATCTCCTGTCCCGTCATCTTTATTTTCTCCTGCCATGAGAGTTCACTTGGGTGTCTGAGAGTTTTTGTCCTCAAGAGAAACAAGCTCAAGACCCAAGTCTTTGTACTCCGACCTTGTTGGGGACATGCATTAAGACGACAAGGAGCAGACCGCTCTGATACCACTGATCCATATTTTATGATTAGAATGAAATGAATACAGATTATTAATAGGTTCTTAACACAAAATAACAGAGATACAATAAAACTAGTTTTTTATTCAATAAAGAAATAAGCTGGAAACTGTAAAATGTAGCGGAAACAAGCTTGCTGGAATGGTGACGGCTTATCTCTGAGAAGAGAAGTGATGGTTGCGCTCATTCGCAAGAAGATGATTACAATGAGGCTCTGAAGGCCTTTTTACAATAAACAAGAATTCCAAAAAACCCTAGACATCCAAATACCTAACCCTAGGAGATGAAGCGCCAAAAGTCACGTAGGCCTCGTTTGGGTAAGTCAATACATCAACTTCCCGGGGTCATAACTTTTGCATACGATATCTGTTTTAGGTGTATGATATCCCATTGGAAAGATCTATCCAAGGACTACAACATTTGCATGAAATTTTGAAACCACAACATACCCCAAAAAATTTCATTTAGGGCCTCAAAATGGCTCCAGAAGTTTAGGACCCAAAAAATTGCTAAAAATAGTAAATTATCAAAATTGATAGAAAGTTGTTTTGCACAGCTGGAAAACGTGGGTGGCCATTGATATCCACCTGGATCACTCGATCACATCATCTAGATAAACTTCAAGTTTTGGTGAAGTGGTAGGAACTTCTTCATGAGGGGAAGATGATGCTTCAACAAGGGATTCTAGATACTGACCCAAGACAGGGATCCCCCTTCAAGATGTGGAATCTCATCATCAAATTAATGATATGTCTTTACACGAGTGAATCTGTCCAGATGATCAAGATGCCTCTCAACAATTTCCTCTTCCTTGATGGATTTAAGAAAGATCATGTCTCTGGAAAGGATGAACTTCTTGTTTGTCTCATCCTAAAGACGATACGCCTTGGTGGTATTTGAATACCCCAAGAAGATTCAATTTCGACTCCTTGCATCAAGCTTGCTTCTTTTCTCCTTAGGAATCAAGGCATAACTAGTGGAATCAAATATCTTGAGATTCCTAATTGAAGGAATGTGGCCATACCACATTTCATATGGAGTCTTTTTCTTGATAACATGATATAGACACCTTTTTTTGACATGAACTGCACATAAAATTGCATCAGTCCAAAACATCAATTTAACGTTCTTGAAAAACATCATGGATCAAACTATATTTAGGAGGGTTATTTTCATTTGTTCAGCTACACCATTTTTTTGAGGATTGTATGGAACTATAGTTTGTTGTTTGATCCCATGTTAGAGAAGGTAACTTTCAAATTCATTAGATGTATATTCTCTTCCATTATCAGTGCGAAGAGAGCCAATACGAGATTGAGCTTCATTTTGAATCCATACATGAAAGTTTTTAAATGTTTCAAAGACATGTGACTTATCTTTCAGTAAATAGAAAAATAAAAATGAACTAGTCAAGTCTTCTACAATATCTAGAGGGAGAATCATGGAAAGGTTACATGATATGCTTTCCAAGAATACAATCATCACATTGCTTTAGTTTTATAGGAATGGTAGGTAGACATGAAATAACATTATTTCTCATTAAAAAAAGGCTGTCATAATTGATATAACCAAATATAACACACTAAAAAAGACTAGATGACAGATTAGAGAGGTATGCAACATTATATGTATGTGAAGATGTCACATTCAACTTCAACAATCTTCCATCTTCTGTTTTGGTCATAACAAACATGTTATCATAATACTTTCGCAGTTCAAATTTTCCACCGATCATGTGAACATAGTGGCCTTGTTTTTTGATGAGAACAAGAGACAACAAGACCCTTTTCAACTTAGGAAGATAGAGTACATTGTGCATAATAAAATCTAGGAGTTTATGAAACTTAAGCCTGATGGTGGCTATTTTGAAGGGTTTGAGGCTGGACTTGTCTGCAAAATAAACCATCCCATCTAGATTATCATTGAAGTCTTCAATTTTTTTTTTCATAATGTCATATGAGAGGTTTCTCCTGTTTCAAGAAGCCATGTATCTTTCCAAGGAACATATGAAGTGTTAAACAAATATTCTATTACTCCTATATTGCAGTGAGCAACAATGTAATGCGTAGATTTAGGTGGATTACCTTTTACTGGTTATGTGGGATTACCTTTTTCTTCTTTATTTTGTCTTTCTTCCTCGATCGTGTCCCATGTGTTACACACCAAAATATTACACTTGACTTTCACACCTTGTGTCAGAAGTGTCGCAAAGTGACGTATGCACCTTGTTAAGTGTCGCATGTGTTGTTGCAAGTGTTGTATGCACCTTACCAAGTGTCAAATTCATTTTGATAAGTGTCGCAACCTCTTGACACAATAAAATACATTTTCCACAATCCCTAAGTCATGTTGGAAGAATAATCCCTATCATCTGACAGTTAAAACATACCTTTTTCTTGGAAAAATTGACCATTTTTTGGCATTTTAGAAGGGTGGCACTCCCCTACCCATGCTTAGGGGGTTCCAGTTCTCCCCCTGCCATGTTAAGGGGGTTCTAGTGGCACTTTGTCTCTCACTTAGGGGGAGCTCTAGTCTTGTTGGAGAAGAATATGGGAGATCCCACCTTTTTCTAAGGGCCAACTCTGACTTGGATGAGGTTGTTGTGGATGAATCCTATACTATGGATTCATCTTAGGATCAAATCCAAACATTACGGAGCCATATCCTCAACCATATCCTTTATTAGATCATGGTGGTTTTACCTCTCAAGTCTATATATTGAAGGTATTTCTAAGGTGAAGGAAGGAACAATTTAGATACCAAACCTTTGATCTTGGGAGAAACATAAGAATTTTGATTTCAAGGTTTTCATGTGAGGGTTGGATGAGGAGAGCTTGGAGAAGCTATTGCACTGTAAATTATTCTTTGTAAGTTCCTCTTTTTGGATTTCCAATTAATATAATCTTGGCTTATTCCCTTCAAGTTCATGTTTTATACATTTGCTTGTCTATTGTTATTTCAGTCTTCATAGATAGATCTGCTTTGTATAATCATCTAGAGTAGGAGGAAAAAGTTCCTTTTCTAGTGTTTGCAAGAATTTAATTCCATTGAGGAGCTTGGAGATCAAGCCCAGGGATTGGATCAACGAGGATGAACATCACAATAAGGTATGCCACAATCTTCTTCTATCTTGTTTGATTGATTGAGTTAGATCTATAGGGAAAGTAGTAACCAGTTGTTCACTTTTGTCTTTGGACCAAATATCGGGGTATTTGTCCAAAGAGGAGCTTATCCTGTCCACAAAGTAATATTTCTCACAATAGAAAAATGATGAATCCACTGGGGAAGGACTCTGACTAGTTTTTCCTCTATTTTGTCTTGAATCCCTTGCTTGTGATTATATATTTCTTGTTTGATTCTTGATTTATTTCCCCTTCCCTCTTCTTTTTTGAAGATTTTACAGATCCATTGACTCAGTCTCTGCTGAGTCTGATCTTGTGGAATCCATTTTTTTATCTTTTTTAGAAACTGACACTCCCCTGTAGTTCACACAAGGGTGCCATTATCTTGAATGGAACTCCACTTAAGACTCCTAAGGGGTGCCATTATTTGACTGTAAATCCCCTTAAGCCTCCTAGGGGTTTCCATAGTGCTCTGTCTCTTTGAGAACATGGGCGCCAGTCTCCTCTTTTGGGTGTTTTTTCCTATTTCTGCCGTGCTTTTCTCAATATTATTTTGAGATGATTTTAGCCCACAGTATCCTAATTAGTCTTTGAATTTGTTTGATGGAGAATTTGAAATTTATCACTCATTTTCATTTCCTTCTTTGAGTTTGCAAATTTCTCCTAGTTGTGATCCCCTTGGGTTAGCAAGATCCCTTGGTTCATTCTTCCTTTGAGTTCTCTGATCTTTGTCTCACAAATATTTCAGATTGCTTGACTATTTAGGAGGTTTTATCAACTAGGGTTTGTGAAGGTTGTTTGATTTTTATCCCTTTTTGTCTTTGTTGAAACATCTTGCTTTTCTAGATGATTAGGACTCTCTTGTTTTACACAACCCAGCCTTGAACACCGTTTCTTGAGGATTTTTATGAGTACTTTTCTTCTTTCTCTTTTTCATATTTGAGTCCTTGATCGAACAAGTTATCTCACACTTTTTTTATTTCAATTCTCATCATTTTTAGTGCATTTTGTTTGATTTCTCTTTTTCCTCGTATTTCATTTTGTCAAAGATAGATCTCTTTCATTCCATTTTAAAGTTAAGAAGAGAAAAAGTTTGCATATCTCCTTGCATACATAATCAAACAAAGAAGATTTTGTATTATTTAGGAAATTGGTTTTGGTATACTTTTGGAAAAAAGAGCTAGTTTTGCATGTGCATTTCAGTTTTTGGAAACATTTGCTTGGTAGTTTGGCATCATCTTGATCCCCAAAATTGAAAGTTGCATTATTTTGAGTGCTTGGTTGTGTTAAGAAGAATATAACCCTTCTCCTTCCCATACATATAATTCATCGAAAATAACGAATTGCATCTCATTTTTTTGCATTCTATTGGAGTTGGGTCTCTCACATCATCAGTTTCATCTTTGTAACCCTACTGCATAAAATCCATTAAAATCAACCGCGTGCTAAAAAAATAATATAGACCATTTTTTATTTTATTTTAGCACACCAAAAATAGCACATGATTAGGGTCTTTGGACTAGGAAAGTGAATAAATTGTCCAAGACTACTAAACAGACTGTAGAGAAGTAAAGAGTGAACAAATCCAACTTTTGTATAAGCATATTCGGGAACCCCCTCTCACACAGGGGATAAACATGAGGTTGTGTGCAGAAGAGCAACGAATATTACCCCTCGAAAGCTTGACCAATCATAGAGAAAAGAACGTATACTGGGGGTCCTTCCTAAAGTGTCATTGAATCATTTGGTCTCGGTGCTTCATGAACTCCGAATCTGTTCGGGGTCCTCTGGAGTCTATTAGTCCACTTGTCCTCAGTCCTCTGCAATAATTTTAGACTTTGATATCCTTTCCATACGTTTGGTCCTAATTGTTGACTGTACCCTCTCAGAGGTTGACTACGAGTTGGTAACCTTAATGGGATTTCCTAGGTATATACATAGGTGACTATGGGGGGATTTCCATGATACCTGGGGCATACATCATATCACACTCTCAATAACCTTGGAGGGTTATCCTATGAAAGTGAGGGTTTCTTGCATAGATAATTCTTGTTATGTAAAGGTAGGGGTAACTACTTCTCATTTCTTCATTGGCGGCTTGATATCCTATCTTTGAAATATCTTTGATCCTATTTTTGTTTGGTTGGTTGCTTTTAGTTTTCTTAGGAGTGTGTTTCTTTGACTTTCGTAGTCGGCCTTAAGATCAAATACTTCACAATATACAAGGTATGGAACCTGATGTTCAGGAACCTCAACACAATGTTTCTTATGAAGGAATGATCGAAGATCAAACTTCTGAGACTGGGAGTGTAGCTCCTGGAAGTGGCCATCACATAGAAGAATCGGTCACAACCTTTGTAGAAATCCTTGCATCTCATGTATATCCTCTTTTTAATAATTCACTCATCCAACCACTCATTGATCCACCATCTACGAGATATTTTGATGCCTATTGATGCACAAGCAGGTGAGGTCTTGATTAACTTCTGTCAGCAAGTTGTAGTAAGGATGAGTAGGAGGAAGAACTAGAGAGAAGAATGTGGAGGTATGATATGGACATCCAGTCTTCCAATAGCCTAAGGAGGAACAACTCAGAAAACAAGATCCTCTTGGATTCAAAGTTCAAAGAAACTGAAAGAAATTATAAGAACACTATAATCAAACATCCATCATAATACAGTTACAACAATCCATGTGAATCAGTCAATCATGAACTCTCTCAGTATCAGAGGCAAATAAGATGGAAAAGAAGTTGACTTTCATTAAACAGGAAGTATCAGATAAAAATACATAACCAGAGCATATATGATTTTAGGGGCGAAATTAAGGGGCCTCCAATTTTTTATTGGGCGAATTTTTTGTATTAGAGTGATTTTTTTAAACTTATATCATTAGCACGTAATTTATTTTAGGGGAAAAATCATGTACAGAGTTAGCCCATGTTTTTAGGAGGGATAGAGGAAAACAAATTATATTTAGCCCCTGAAATTTGGAGGAACAAGCTTCCATTAGCCAAATTTCTAGAAGTATGGGAATTTATGATAACTTCTTTGCCCTGCCATTTTGTAAAGTCGGGGTTTATGGTTTAATTTCACCCTGATTTTTTGGTATGGGCAGTGGGCACTCAGCACTGGGTAGATATAGCCTACAATCTTCCCTTTGCCCGATTTCAATCTTCCCTTTGCCTGATTTCCAAAGAACATGGAGATTTTTGGCCCTCCCACATGGCACAAATTATATGGGATCTGAAATGCATTCCCCAGTTCTGGGCTTACATCTTCGTTCTTATTTGAATTTCCCCTTTGGGGTTTGACGGAACAAAGTTTTAGAAATTACGGTTTTACTCTTCTTCTGTTACCTCTTATTTCCCCTTTGGGCCTTGAGGTTTATGGTTTTAGTATTTTACACTTCGAATTTCTTCTGGTAGGTAATGGGTTACTCCCAGGTTCGACCCAGGCACAGAGGATGACCCCACTCATAGAGGAGGACCCTGCTCGCAGCTTGGCACTAAGGCTCGACCACACTGGCAAACTCACATATCTGATTGATTCTTTACGTTTCCATCAAACAAATGGTGTAGCCGTGGCTTCAGAGATGTGCTTACTGATTTTGTATTTGCTTAAAGCCTTCCTTTATATGTTCTACTGATGATATTTATGTCAAAGTTGTGAAGAAACTCGGGGTTTATATCCTTCTTATTGTTCTGGTACCTAGAGTTTCCATTGATTAATATGAATAACTGTGTGATAGATTCCCTTTAGCTTATGATCAGTGATTCTTGCGTTTCCATGTGTATCTCAAATAATTTTTGGCTTTTACACAGCAATGACTTCAAGGTTTAGAGTCTCTTCTCTATCATATATAGTATACCAATGTAACAATCCCATTTCAATATTTAAATGGTTGCTAGCAACAACCCTCTCACTACTCTGGCAAAAAAAACAACCTTCTCACTACTATTTGCAAGGTATGACTTTGATTCACATTCTAATTCCATCTCATATGTTTTAACTACTTCTCCTTCCTGCAATCTATCACTATGGTCTTATTGCCCAAGTTTCTCACAGAGTGCTTTTCTTAGTTTCCTATAGTAAACATTGTTCTCTTGTAAAAATATGTCACCGTCCTTGTAGTTGAAGTCATAATGTGAATAAACATGGAACAATGACTCAGTTATTAGAGGTTCTAAACCACAAACACCGAGGAGGCTTCATGCCTACTTAAAATTAATTTCAGGGCAATTACATCCCATTTTCCTTCACTTAAAGCCTTCCTTTATCTGTTCTACTGTTGATATTTATGTCAAAGTTGTGAAGAAAATCGAGGTTTATATCCTTCTTGTTGTTCTGGTACCTGGAGTTTCCATTGAATAATATGAATAACTATGTGACAGATTCTCTTTATCTTATGATCAATGATTCTCGCGCTGCCATGTGTATCTCAAATCATTTTTGGCTTTTACACAACAATGACTTCAAGTTTTAGAGTCTCTTCTCTATCATATATAGTATACCAATGTAACAATACCATTTCAATATTTAAATGGTTGCTAGCAACAACCCTCTCACTACTCTGGAAAAAAAAAACAACCTTCTCACTACTATTTGCAAGGTCTAACTTTGATTCACATTCTAATTCCATCTTAGATGTTTTAACTGCTTCTCCTTCTTGCAGTCTGTCACTGTGGTCTTATTGTCCAAGTTTCTCACAGAGTGCTCTTCTTAGTTTCCTATAGTAAAAGTTTATCTCTTGTAAAAATATGTCACTATCCTTGTAGTTGAAGTCATAATGTGAATAAACATGGAAAAATGATTCAATTATCAGAGGGTCTGAACCACAAGCACCGAGGAGGCTTCATACCTGCTCAAAATTAATTTCAGGGAAATTACATCCCATTTTCCTTCGCTTAAAGCCTTCCTTTATCTGTTCTACTGTTGATATTTATGTCAAAGTTGTGAAGAAACTCAGGGTTTATATCCTTGTTGTTCTGGTACCTGGAGTTTCCATTGATTAATATGAATAACTGTGTGATAGATTCTCTTTAGCTTATGATCAGTGATTCTCACGCTGCCATGTGTATCTCAAATCATTTTTGTCTTTTACACAGCAATGACTTCAAGGTTTAGAGTCTCTTCACTATCATATATAGTATACCAATGTAACAATCCCATTTCAATATTTAAATGGTTGCTAGCAACAACCCTCTCACTACTCTGGCAAAAAAAAAAACCTTCTCACTACTATTTTCAAGGTCTGACTTTGATTCACATTCTAATTCCATCTGAGATGTTTTAACTGCTTTTCCTTCTTGCAATCTGTCACTGTGGTCTATTGTCCAAGTTTCTCACAAAGTGCTCTTCTTAGTTTCCTATAGTAAAATTCACTCTCTTGTAAAAATATGTCACCGTCCTTGTAGTTGAAGTCATAATGTGAATAAACATGGAACAATGACTCAGTTATAAGAGGGTCTAAACCACACACACCAAGGAGGCTTCATACCTGCTCAAAATTAATTTTAGGGCAATTACATCCCATTTTCCTTCGCTTAAAGCCTTCCTTTATCTGTTCTACTATTGATATTTATGTCAAAGTTGTGAAGAAACTCGAGGTTTATATCCTTCTTGTTGTTCTGGTACCTAGAGTTTCCATTGACTAATATGAATAACAATCTAGGCCTTACTTCAACATTAATACACCTTTGACACTGCAAATGTTTGTAAAGTTGAAAACAGAGGTGAAAGTTTTAAGAGATATTAACACTGTAAATGATGAGGAAAATAGGGCTCTATTTCATTCAAGTTATGAATCCAAGGAACTATCCTTTGGATACGAGAAGTTTACAGCATAGATGGCCCATTAGGCTAACAAAAAATGAACATATCTTTGTTGCCCAAAATTCTCTTAATCTACCCCCTTCTCCCTCCTATCTGCTTCCTCCTTAAAAGGAAGTGAAAAGTCTCGATAGATGGGATGATTCGAGATAAAGGTTCCACATATACTCTTGTTGCAACTCCAAAGTAACAACCATCAAATCTTGTGTTAAGGTATCCACATGAGGGGGTACTGTACATGGATAATTAACAAACCATTTAAAATAAGAATCTCGCATCCCAAAAATAGTTCAAAGAATACAAGCCATTCCCTTAAAAGGATAACTAACTCCTGAGAATGTGTGTGTAAAGTTGTTATAACCACAAAGGTCGCTTCTTTGGCAGCTAAATATTCCTCTGCATTAAATGGATCTGAATATTGAGTCAAAAGGGAGCTCAACTCGAAGGTTGACCAATTCCTACTAAAAGGGATATTTCTTTGCAATTCCTTTGTGATGAAGGAATAAATTCTATTCCAAAACAATTTTCAATCTTGTATCTAGTATGAGAAGTTTAAGAAGAATGTCTATATGGGAGACATAAGTATTTTTTGATGCAATAGATGATTTATTATCAGCCTATTAGAAGTGTCTCAACAACCACCACACGACTGATTCTCTAATATTAACAACTACCATAATATTAACACTATCAGTGTTGCCAAAATGTAATTGTTTATTGGCATGGACCTTAAGACTATTAGCCTGATGATAAGGTCATAAATGCATCGTCATCAACCATTGAACTTAAATTTTATTCATTGTCAATGAACATTGCAGTGAAACCATCCAATCATTAGCAATTAAATTATGTGAAGTGGTACAGTCATACACCATACACAACATGGTTCTTGGAAAAAGTTCAATGTTGTATGGAACACAACTACTTAATGAAGTTCGTGTTTGCATTTTCCTAGATGGAAATGTCAATGATGATGACTCTACTTCTACTAAAGGTTCAAGCAGCTAGTAAGATCCACCGAGATTAGGCCTTCTTCTGAAAGAGATGTCAACTAAGACTTTAAGTATTGTGTTTGGTTCAATTGAATAACTGTGTGATAGATTCTCTTTAGCTTATGATCAGTGATTCTCACGCTGCCATGTGTATCTCAAATCATTTTTGGCTTTTACACAACAATGACTTCAAGGTTGAGAGTCTCTTCTCTATCATATATAGTATACCGATGTAACAATCCCATTTCAATATTTAAATGGTTTCTAGTAACAACCCTCTCACTACTCTGGCAAAAAAAAACAACCTTCTCACTACTATTTGCAAGGTCTAACTTTGATTCACATTTTAATTCCATCTCAAATGTTTTAATTGCTTCTCCTTCTTGCAATCTGTCACTGTGGTCTTATTGTCCAAGTTTCTCAGAGAGTGCTCTTCTTAGTTTCCTATAGTAAAAGTTGCTCTCTTGTAAAAATATGTCATCGTCCTTGTAGTTGAAGTCATAATGTGAATAAACATGGAACAATGACTCAGTTATCAGAGGGTCTGAACCACAAACACCGAGGAGGCTTCATACCTACTCAAAATTAATCTCTGAATGCTCTACACACTCTCTGACTTAGCCAAACTTAGTTTTTTCACCTACTCCTTGTGCACAGAGTGGAGTAACAAGCTCCACTCTAGCCTGCTTCATTCCTCCACGTTCTTTTTCCTTGGCCACTTTTCAAAGACAATCTAGAAATCCTCCAAGGCATGACTAAATTTCTTCATGCATGGAAATCAAAGGTTCTTGAGGAAAATTTCAACCAGATAAACAATCTATGAAATTTCAAGTCTTCAAGGATCCATTAAGATCAACATAACCATCTAAGTTGAGTGACATGCCTCACCTATTGTTAAAATTTTAAGTGTAAATTAGCATAATACAAACTTAGCATAATATAAACTTAGCATTTGTTGCTAACATTTACTTGCATCTAATGTCCTGAACGCTAGCTCCTAAAACTTACATTTAAAACATAAGTACAAAGTAAAAATGTACACTAGTTATTTTGTCTATCATTTCCTCATTAATTGAACATTACCTCCTCAACATCATGCACACCAAACATGCAACAATTAAAATCACTACATATATTTCACTCATTAATTATCAAACGACCAAGTGCATTTTGAGAAAGCTAGCAATACCTGAGAGAGAATGCCCTTTGGAAGCTTATATTGGAGGATAGAGCTGCAAGCAAACCAATCAGAATCAAAATAGTTCAGCTGTCAATGTCACACTCCACACAACAAAGAGAAAATAAAGAGACAGTTAAAATTCAAAGGGATAGGAAGAACAAAGTGAATTCCTTTACCAACATAAGCACCTCTCCCTAATTTTTCTCTAACCATTGTTTTGTGTCTTAAATCTAAATATAGGCACATTTGTATTGTATGCTCCCCATGAGTAGAGCACTTATAAGCAAGCTAAAGTGACACTGCTAAAGCAGTCAATAAAGGGTTTATTACAGGGTGATATTAGCCAAGGAGCTCCTACAACTGAAGAATTTTCTACATTTAACAAGAGAATATAGGTGAGGAAAAAGAGAACCTTGCATATTCGGTCCAAACTATATAAAATAGTAGTGACACTTCACTATCAACAATGAAAGGAAAAGTTGCAAACAACATCCAGTGTGAGCTTAAGCTAGTTCACTTATTCATTTTGTCCAATAGAGAGAAAAGAAAAGCTCAATGGTAAAGAGAAAAGTGTGAACTGCATCCATGTGTATGTAGCTTAAATGAGCATTTCAAGAGGATCTACATAACTGTGATATGAGACAAGGCCTTAGGCAACAAAATGGAAATTGAATGCAAACAGATCCTAAAGATAGTTAGGAGGAAGTAGAGAGGAAGAAGGATGAGAAGTGTTCTGTCTTTCCAGTGCCATCATTAAACATCCTTCTTGACCGAAACCCACTCAAAAAGTAGGTAGCTTGTCCCATATGAACCTTAGTATGGGAGGCAGAACATAAGGAGTTAGTTTATCCTCAAGAAAGGTATGGGGTTTCTATAGGAAACTAAACTATGGAATTCTTAGGAGGATTTCCACTGCTGGGTAATACAGTGGATGACTTCCTTTTTGTGTTTTGTCTTGAAGATGTTCGTGCAGAAATTGGTAGCCTAGGATCAATAAGCCATTTTTGGCATTCTCTCTTTTCCTTGGCTTGACAAGGTTTTTGTAAAACAGAGGTGAAGCAGTTATGTTCTGGCCACCATGATCTTCTAGTTCCTCACTTGGACCTCTCTCTATTTTTTCGTTGATAAGGAAGGTAGCTCAACCAGACTGACCAAATTGGGAAGAGTTTTGTTTGAGGCAGTGGAGTTCAAATCCAGGGTTAGCAACAAGTCATATTTCTGGGGGATCACGGCCTGTTTGTCCCTCGACTTGTTCTCTGTCTATCTTCTTCAAAGACTTTCTGGACTCACAAGGAGAAATCTGCTTGCCTGTATATTGATATACTGCATTTTCCAAACAACAACATACATGTTTTACTTTTCTGTCTTTGTTGTATTGAGCTCCCATAATAACTATAAGCTATGAGTGCCCAAATCTTAGCAGTTTGCATGTTAAACCCTACATTTTATGCTAGGATTCATTTTGCGAAGTTCTTTTGTCCTGGTTTTGCTTTCGGTTAGGTCAAATCTGAGCATTTTATATAGTTTGCATTTAAGACTATTAGTGGGTGCCCTTGTGCCTCTGCCTGTTCAAGGTATGCCTGAGCTAGCTTATTTCTCTGTTACAAGTGTTGGGTTACTCCTACCAGTTTCTTCCTCCTTTCTGTTACAAGCTAATTGCTGAGCTATTTGATTTACCAGAAGGCCTTAGTCTGGTGAGTTGTGCGTCTACCTTTTATTGTAGCATTGAACTTTACCATCCATAACTATTCAAATGATAGTGATATCCTCAATAAAAAAAAAAGGAAAAAATAATGAGCAGAAAGATTGACAAAGGAACTGATAAAAACAGACAAACTTGAATACTGAACTGTAAAGAAAAGAACAAAAGAGCGAGTTAGAGAAAAAATAAGAATAAGGTAAAAATATTAGGGACTAAGTCAGAGCCAAAGAATCACCAATCATATTTTAGGCAACTAAGACTTTAAGTATTGTGTTTGGTTCAATCGAAAATTTTATTTGCAAATGAAGATTGGGAAACCAAAAGGCAAAACTGTTTCCATTTAAAGATAGGTGCAACTTATATGATCAAAATTCATTTTATTCAACTCTATACATCTATTTTGTTGCAGCATTCTAAATCCCTTGGTATTCAATTATATCTCCATAAAATCAAGATGACCATCCATATTCAAAGGCTTATGTCTTTCCTTTGCCTCATCATCTAACAAGGATTTTCTTTTCCTATTATTATTAATTTCACTACTAAAGGTAAGAACGAGCTATAAGTTCAAATCGCAATCCAGAACATGCATTGTCTTTGCTTCTCTACTGAAATGAAAAGCATATTTTCTCTTTCAATCAACTTTGTAGATGGACTTTGCTCTTTCGACCAACTTTGTAGAATGGATTTTTATAGGTTCAATGACTAGATTTGCTGGATTTAGTTGATATAAGGGTGCATCATGAAGATCCTCCAGTCATTGTTAATATTATAAAACCTCGAGGAGGAAGCTTAGACAAACTTTGTGTTAAAATTTAATTTAACCTCCCTGGTATTTATTGACTGTGTGCATTGCTAAGGCATCTCAATATCTATCAAATGATGCATGTGCTTGGTAATTTGTCCAACTAGCTTGTTGATGTCCTCTTCAGCTTTCCAATTTCTTGTACTGATTGGGAGTGGGACGCTGATGGTGTGCATGCTCTAAAATTATTTAATTTTTAGATGTTGTTCAAGTTGTCACATTGAGTTGTGTATGGATGTAGGCATGTGGGAAGGCCTACTGTAAAAATTGTACCAAAGTGTATATTGAAGATACAACATAGGGGATATCATTTGAGAGAATCACAAGGAGTCAACTACATCATAGAGACTACATATTTATGTATGAATATAGAAAATATGCTCATTTACTTATTGTTTCTATTTGGCCTACTTAGACTACAAAATTGGAAATACAAGAGTGA
>ML785584.1:124678-146942 GCA_009831015.1 Picea engelmannii
CAAGTGTGTTGTGGTTTCTTTATGGAAAAAACTTTATGTTCCTTTTGATTCTCATGAAATGGTTGTGTTGAAGTTATTGAGATATTTTAAACAAAATGGTTGGACGTTTCCTCATAATGTTGGTTTTTTTGTAAAATCTACTACCTTAATTTGGGCATTGGGTTGGGTCATGTATGATGTGTTAGGAATAGTTTGGTTGTAAGTAAGTCTATGTTGATATCATCACTAGGTTTGAAGCAAGTTAGTATCACACGCCCTAAGACTGACCAAAATGAAAAGTTTGGAGGAATTCTCTAGGTGACATAGTGGATGTTACACCATCTTGCACTTATTTAGATGCATTTTTGGTTATAAGACAACATTCAATATGGCCCTCCCTTCTCAAAGTTGAATCAACAAGGGTTACACTATACATATGTTAAATCTTATGGTGAGCCAATGTTCTCATCTTTAATTTGAAGATGTTTGGTCTAAGAAAAATCTTTTCTACAATGTTGTACCATCGAATCTAAAGTATGGATGTGGAATTTGGTGTACTAGAATTCAAAAAATAAAATGATCCCATTATGAAAGATATATTTTTCCATGTACTCTAAACACATTATATGTAAGAGATTAATGCTTCATGCAATCAGTTTTCCAAATTCCAAGGTTTACCTTTTTTTATAAATCCTTTCACATTATCACTTTCCCATAGTGGCTTCATTGCTTAACCAATTTTAGTATTAGCAAGTACAATCACCTATTTCTTGTGCTTTAGTTTTGCATGCATATGGGAAAATAGGGCTACCAATGCTCTTTCTATAGATATTTTATGCCTCTTTTACATTGATGTCCACTTTGCTTTGTGATATGATGGTAAGAAGCAATTGAGAGACTCCATATATGTTTGTGAGATGACACCACAATTTAATTAGTTTTCAAAGAAGGAAAATCCATGATTGGGTCCGAAGATAAATCTTCATCTTGGCTTCGAATCAGATAACAATATGCAATCTACAATAGTTGGTAATAGCTCAATCTTTGGCAACTAAATTCTAGGAGGAATTTCTTTAACAAAGAATTCTCCTCTCATAATTCTTTTGACTTGAGATGATTAATTAGTATGAAAAGGTTTCCATGAAGAAAAACATATTCTCTATATAATTTTTTGAAATACAAAGAATACTAAAGCTTTTGTCATTCTTCTGACAAACTTAGAATATTGTAAAAAGGTAAATATGAATAGTGTCTAGAATTTATTCCAAGCAATAACACTGTTGGGTTATGAAACATTTGGCATCAAATTGTAGCATTAATTTTGAAATACTGTAATATTTATTCAACTCTGGCCTGCACCAATATAACTTGAAAAACCATAATGGTACACAATGGACAATGAACCATCCTTCAAGATAGTCAATGATAGCTCCTTTTGGGAGGTCATTGACCCTTTTCTAGCATAAAATGGTCAACAAGAAGCCCAGGGAAATAGAAGAAGTGAAATGCTGCTCAGGGGATAGTGAGGGCACTCTCATTTTTTCACTGGAAATTTTTGTAGTTTTTTGATAGATTTTGAAAGAGGATTTGCACAACAATCAAGTGAGGAAATTGAGGCTTTAGGTGAGGTCGTTGGAGGATCCCCTAAGACTTTACAAGGTTTTATAATTTAGTGAAAGATTCACCAATATTTTACAAGATTTTATAATTCAGTGAAAGATTCGCCAATATTTTATAAGATTATAAAATTAACTAAAAGATTCACCAAAAACGTATATATACATTTTATATTATTGATAAAATAGCCTTCAATTTTTCCTATGTATCATGGGGATTCACCCATTTATTATACATATAAATTTAGGGGGGGTTCTTAAAATCACCCCTGAACCAGAGAACCATAGTTCTTCATCAAAATTTTACAATATGGGAGCACTGCTCAACCATCGACCCACACCCCTTTTCCAAAATAACATAATTCCGTACATATACTCAAAAATCCACGTAGCAGAGGCATGCTCGAACTTCCAGGGCACAACGTCTTGTCAGTCAGATTGTCCAAGTATTCCTTTGTCAGATGTCACCTTAACTCAGCATGGCCATTGCAGGAAAAACACCATCGAGGGGGGCTCTGGATGACAACTGTGTCTCTGCAACCATAACCTCCATGCTTTTCATTTATGGAGTGAGTTGAAACTTCAACCACCACTCCTCTTTAATTTACTTCTTTTTCTCAGGATCACAACAAGGCTAAATGCCCATGGGATGCTATGCGCAGCTCGCGGACTATTAAGCTCACTCGATGATTTTTAAACCACGATGGTTTTACTTTGTAACGAACGTGGGTGCCTTCGCTCTATGGCACAAACCTTTTGAATTTTTCACCTTTACCTGCATGTGACCATGGGCCATGACCTAGCGCTAAACTTCGAAGGGCATATCAAGATTTCACATTTCAGGGGTTTTCACATCGCATGACTACAATCTCCTGATACCCGATATTGTGAAATGGCCCTGTTAGATAAACGATTGGATCTGCTATGCATATGACGGTTGAGGCTCCTCGCGATGGGTGATTTCCTCTTGGCACCACCTTCCACCTGCCCACAGGATATAACCCTAAGCCCACTCCTCGAGCGCTTTGTGATTTTGTGTTTCGGGAGTTGGCGCCTTGCTCCACACTGAAACCTACGACTCCCAAAATCGTGATTCCGTGGATCGGATGAAACACATCCCTTTGAAACTGATGACCCAAATGAATATCGACATTTTGGGACCTCGGGCCATCGGCATTACAGGACCTTTGCTGTTGACATTTCTCACTTGAGATTTTTAGAAACAACTTTCTCCGTGTTGATCTTGCACCACGTGTCCTTCTGAAATAAATGGCCCAGATCATTTCACAACTTCGTGTTTTGCGAGTCCTCATGACTCTGCCCTTTGACTGCTCCATTCTGCAAGTCAACGAAATACTAATCTTGCGCCATGTTCCCTTCCCAACACCAACGGCTAGGATTTACCTCGCGATTTCATACCTCTGTTTGACGTTAAACTTCTTGCAACTTTATGATCTTGATAGCCCGAGGGCCACTGATCTAAACTTCACATAGAATCCCAGCCGTTGAAAACTGAACTTGCTTTCTCACTCGATTTGAGTCCATATTGGACCGATTTGAGTGTTGTTCTTTGACACTTCTTACGCAGGCCGTGAACTGGGGCAACCTGATGCCCATGACAACTATATGTGATAACATTAGGCTTCATGGGGGATAGAGTCCTCCCTGTGAGGCTCTAAGATCTCCTTTTGCAGTTCCAATCGCCTTCTGTCGGGCTATGGAGCCAAGCTCAAAACACCCCACTGAGGAATAAAAGCCGATAAGTAAAAAACAAAAATAAACACACTTGCTCCTGAGAGATTATTTATTTACAGTCCTAAACTAATGAATTTTTACACAACGCTAGGTGAACGCAAACTTCCACCATAGCCATTCAAGTAACTTCCTAACTGGAAGCTCCTTTATTTTGTTGATGATTGATAACATATAATGCAACTGTGATAACAGAATGATTACAATATTCAACTTTTCTCCTAATGTTGAGGTTAGGATGAAGCTGGGCAGCTTCAAAATGTGAAGGAAATACAACTCCATGTATTCCTTCCAAGGCTCATAGGCCAAGCGAAAAACTACAAAAAATTTATAACAGGCAACCTGCTCTACTACAAAAATTCTCACACATGGCTGAACATCTCTGGTAGGCAAGGTGGATGAGAATTTGATGTTTTCTCTATGTCTTCTATGGGTCCAGGATAGTTTATTTCCACCCAATTATTTTCCTTAATGAATAAAGTAAAAGGCTCTATAGTTTGGTCTTGGAAACCTTTCATGAAACTATACTCACCTGTGAGTATCAGATAAATAATGTCATTTGAAAATTTCAAAACATCTGAAACGTACGACTCCATGTATAGGGCCACATGATCATGAATAATGTGACAGAATCCTGGCTTCTTTAGAAGACCATGATCCTCCTTTGTAAAATTCTCTTTGCTTGCAAATAAATGCCCTCCTTTCTCTTTTGAAACCAACTCTTGATCATCAACAATTGTAGTCTCTTCCTCGTAAGAATGGTCACAAGATAATTGTGCAACATGAATTGGAAGATCAAAATTATGATCAGCCAAGAACATACAATTATCTATGCAATCAGCCACTGCTACATGCTCAAAATGTTCTGGAAACTGATCATAAGATGGATATGAATGACTGCCCATTGAAAAATTTGTAACTATTGAAAGATCTGATTCCAAATGTGAATCACACCCACTTCCTCTTTGTTGTTTTAGATCTGATTCATATTCACTATTTTCTTGCTCAAAATATGAAACAGATTGACAGTCTTCTTGCTCATGCAAATTTTCGAGATATGCCTGCGTATGAACCCACTTGATAGCCTTGATGTTTTCTTCGACGTCTACAAAATATTCAAACAAATGTCTTAACGATGAAGATTTGATTTCTCTTAGGAGAAGGACAAGCTCTGGATGTTGAGCCATGACATAGTACACCATGGCAACAGTCTTTGTGCGTTTGATCTCCACATGCATACTATTGGAGCCGCCTTTGTATTTTCTAGCCCGTCACAAATTTCATTCTTAATGCTCGAAATCTAAAGATGGTTTTCATATTTTCCCTCTGGGATATCGAGATCTATGAAGTTTTATCATGCGAGCAACGATGATTATTATACTCTCGAAACGAGTCCTACCTTTCGTTAAAAATTTTCCTCTTTTGTTCTACCTAGAGATCTCGTAGGTCAGATACTGTAAGTCATATAAGTCACACGCCCCGAGCTACGAAACAACGAAATCGTTTTAATATTTTACTCAGGACAGTAACAAGGGTAAAGTTTTCCCTAACCCATGTTTAAACGTCGTCGGGGTTTTGCACCTCGGCGTTCTCCAAATCCAAAAATTTAATGTCATAGCCCCGATAGCTGAGAACATGAGGTCCTTATTTTAGTAACCCATGTCAAGGTTAAAAGTAAAAGCTAAACCATGGTAAAAGTTCTGTCGGCAATTCGCCACTCGACGTTTTCTTTTTTAAAAGTTACATCGTCTCAGCCCTGACTCGCGAAGTCACGATAAGGATATAAACGTAATTAATTAATCACTAAATTCGAGTTTATCTTCCAGTTTTATTAAGTCGTATTATCACAATCTCGCGGTTTCACAGCTCGGCATGCAAACCTCCCGGAAACTTATTTTCGAAGCTCTAAGTCGCGATATGGCGAATATAATAATTATGAAATTAATTGAGCCCCTAATTACGATTACGCTTTTTATTAACCAAAGTCGATCATCACAGTCTCGGGTGTTATAGGTTCAAAGTATTAAATTAAAATCCCCGATATAACGAGTACCGAAATATTGATTAACGTTGGTAAAACCAGATTAATTAAGCTAAATCGATACATATCTCGTGTTTCGATGTTTACATGATTTACGAGGTAGCCTTATTCGTTCCATACACCGACTGATATTTTAAACAACCAAAAAATTATGGCATTAATTAGGAAATAGGGAAAATCGACGAATAAAGATCGTATTTTTATGACAAAATTTATTTCTAAATATGATTTGACAGGCCTGTTCTGAAAGGTACCGAGTTTTCGAATATATATAAGAGTTGTGGTTCATTATAACAAATGCATTTTCATATTACGCAGAGCACATTATCGCTGAGCAAATGGACTTCTGTATGTATACACATTTCTATCGCAGAAAAGATAAAACACAATCTCCAGCCATGGCTCCGCGAAAAGCATCCAAAGCCAATGTTGAAGTTTCGGGATAGGGCTCGGACAATGTTGTTAATACTTCACCTCGAAGTATCGACTCGGTCCCAAATTGGTCATTCATTTCAAATGTTCTGCAAGTAGAATTGGTGGATTATTCCGATGACTCCAGTGACAACGAAAAAGATGATATAACCACCAAGTACAAAATATTCATCCAATCGAGAATGCACAGAGTAGCAGCCAGGCCGCGACTATTTCCATATTATGATATGGTCCAATGGGCATTGGACCATGTTGACATACCGACCAGAACCATCATGAATGAGAAGAAAGTCACCATCGGGACTTTCAGGCCGGACCATCTGCAAGTCATGTACAATCTTCCCACAACATCTGACTATACATATGGCACCGAATTCTTGGATGAATTCAAGCAGAAGGATTGCATACAGTATGATAAAACTATGTCCATTTTAATAAGAGATTGGGTTTCGAATACCACAAAGTTCAGAGCTGAGAGCTGAGGCATATATTCAATAGCTTCCTTAGAGCCACAATACAAGTACATTGCCATGATGACATGCAGGATATACGGGAAAGTGGACACCTCACATTTTTATCTTCCATGGGTGCCTCTAATGTTTCGGGTTGCTGAAGGCAGTTCCTTTGACTGGGCGAAATTGTTGTCCGACATCTTGACCAGTCAAATCACAAAGTATCGGGCGCAGAAAGATAGCGGAAAGGCATCTTCATTCTTCATGTCTGCATACTTTATGGACGCCGTTTGTTTTTTGACACCGTTTCCCTTAATGAGTTGTAGTTGGACTCCAGCAAAAGACGAGCCCATACACGTCTAATTCAAAATTATGGGAAAACAAAGATGCAAATTTCGTGTACGAAATAATAAACTGGGTGATGGTGCCTCTTCATGTCACTATTTTCGGTCACCCACCATCCAGGATTTCAGACAGTATAGTGACAAACCTGAGAAGCATATCCGACTAGTATGTGGAGGCTGAATTTTCATACCTCAGAGTTTTCGGGGATTCTGTTCCCCCGCATGCACTACCATTATTCATTCCCGAAAAGTTGGCTTGTCGCGAGGTTTCCAGACAAATAGTAATCGGTGGTATAAGCAAGGAGCTTAAGGGATACTCAAAGAAGGTATGGCCACCTTTTCCTATTCATTTGAATTCTTATTCTTTATTAGATTTTGGGCATGCCAAAGATGAGGCAACAACCCTGGAGGACCTAAATTTGGTCCTCATCGAATATAAAAAGCACGATCCACAGAGGGTTGTAAGCAATCATCTGGCCAGTTGAGGGCTCAAGAGATTTGAGTACGAGAATTCACCCTCGGATGACATTTTCTGAGGCACAAGGTCTTATGCTGAGATTCTAGCTCAGATACAAACCTTGGCACCCGAGGAGAGAGCCGATGTTCTGAAGTTCCAAGAACACCGACGCAGTTGCCTTCCCGCAGTGTTGCGGGGAGAAAGTCTAGCTACGACGTAGGTCAAACAAAATGAAGTCGAAGGCTCTAAAGATGTGAACCCTGATCAAGAAAAACACCAGGAAGAGGGAGAACAAACCAAGAGTCCGAAAGAAGAAATAAAGACTCCCGACCCTCCGAAGAAGTAGAGTCCGGTTACTACTCCGGGAAAATCAACAAAGCAGGTTGGAGAACCTATCACATCAGTTACTCCCTTGCAGTCGACTCAAGGGAATATTGACGCAGGGTGGATCTTCAATGAAGAGTTGAGGCCTATAAGGGTAGAAGAGCTCCCTCCGAATGAGTTCTTCTTCGATAAGAAGAGAAAAGCAGTGGTAAAGAGAGAATTTTACCAAGAAGGGGAGTCGATAGCCAAGAAATACAAAGTCATAACCGATGGGAAGGACAAGAAATATGAACAATTCACGAATGAGATAGCAGGGACATTAGGAGCGTATGCCTCGACGAATCAGTTTTTAGTCGGGCTTCTAAAAAAATAGCTGAAACGAAAAAATCGCCTCATTAAGACCCTGGAAGCTAGACTAGCCATAACAACGGAGACATCCAAAGACCAAGTGAGTGTGGGTATAGGGAAAGAAAGGTTGGCCGATAAAAAATAGATAGAGCTACTTAAGACTAAGCTCGAGAAAGCACAGTTGGTGGTCCGAGATGGTCAGATGCAAGTGAGCCAACAAAGAGATTTGATCCAACAATTGCAGGCTAGGGTGGAAATTGCCGAAAGAAAAGCGATAGATATTGGGATGTTTCAGTCCCAAGCGATGGATATTCATGGCAGAGTCTCTAAGGCTCAACGAAAATTGCTCGACAAGGTAGGGGAGATTTGAGACAATTGCTTGCTGGTTAATCGGGTTTTGGATAACTTATCTGCCAGAGAAAGGGAAGTCGGAGCAGCACGGGTCGCCTTCCAAGAGGCTGTGATAGCCACAAACAACAGGGGTTCGGGAAGTACTCCCAGGTTCACCATTTCAGAACAAACTAGAGGAAACATTCTATTAAAGGAACGGGAACACAACATCATCGAAGGCAAGCAGGAAGGCAAAAAGATAACGAATTCCTTGGAAGAGGATTTTAGTTCTATAGACGATGATCTCCTAGGCATTGAGAGCGGAGATAATGTCGAGGCGGTGATGCAAATGGATATGGAAAAAATCTCACTTGATCTGAAGGAAAAAGAGGAAAGAGATTTGACCGAAATTTCCCAAGTGACTATGGTGGACATAGTCCAAATAGACAAATGCATGATTAGACCAAGCGCGCAATTATGCACCATCGACATCATAGACGGACAGATGGAAGACAGGCTGCCGCAGTTAGCTCGAGAGTGTTACTTCTTTGAAGCCAGCTGTCAAGTAGAACCGTCGTGGCTGATATCTCAGCTGGTTGAAAGATGTGTCGCCTGTACCGAGCACGCGCGAGGACAAACGTCTGGCACCAAGTGAAGACAAAAAAGAAGAAATGGAGCGATTGCTCTCCTCCCTGCCATAACCGAAATTTTGTGACGATTGAGATTCTGTCTTATTTGTAAAACTGTATAAATATACCATAGAAAGAAAAGAAAAGGGGTGGACCTTTTTGTGTCGATTGTAACAGAGTTTTTACAATTTTTGAGAGTTAATACAAAGCAAATCTGAAGATTCTCAATTCCGTCACGACTGTGTTATGAGTTTGTTTTCTTGTATCTCATATTTTCATTTCATTTCATATTCATAACTGATGAATGCTTCGTTATAATTTAGTACGACCACTACTATAGTGAATGAATTTTGGTTTTCTGTAATTGTTTACTGTTTTTCCTATGTACCATCTATCAGCGGGTGTAAGACCAGTCAACACTTTCAGAATTCTACACATATTCTATGCTACATCGGGTTATTTCTTTACAGTTTTCCTCTTCTGTTTATACGTGAGATTCTCCCTTGATAGGAGCCTTACATCATAGACATCTAAATGTTTTTCTCCCATCTCATACATTTTATTAAGATATAACTCAATTACGGGAAAGAGCCTTTTATTTGCATCCCTATTTTATTCCTGAAACCATAAATTCTCTTTTATATGACCAAATTGAGACAACACTTAATCTCTCTCTAAAAATTTTCCTACTTTTACTGTTCCTATACCAACACAGCCCAATATCGAACCTGGATTATCAAACCAAACACACATTGCCTTAAAATTTTTCAATACTATTCTTAAAACAACTACTAACCGGGCCAAACTTGAACGTTCATGGGCAGCCATTGAACAAGATATAACTATCCAGGAACAGTTGGAATCTAGACAATGCCAACGTAGAAATATTCCCTAGTTTCCTTTGCCAAAGGTCGACGTTTCTCTCTTCTCCACCTTTTACCCACTTTCGGATGCCTAGACACTGTACGTCTAAGCCTTAAGTATAGACTCTGGAACAACATATTTCTGGCGCTGTTGTCGGGGACTGAAGTTACGAAATATTTTTCCCTGGGAAAATGACATTTGTTTTTCGTTGAAAGTGTTACCCTTTGATAGTGAACAAAGAGTACACACCTTTTTAAGGCTTTCTAATCTTTCACTTGGCGACTCCACGAATAATAAACTGGCATCCGGTCGAAGGAATACCAGACAAAACCCGGATGGTAAGAAGATTACGCCCGTTACCGATCTCGAGAAGATTCTAAAGGTGAGAGGCTCTCTTAAGCCAACCGTTGTAGTTTACAAAATTAAAACCCCACAACTGAAGACTAAGAGTTCTTCTGAACCCTCAAATTCACGCAATCCTCTCTTTGATACTAAAGTTTTAATGCCAAACTGCTCCGAAGTTAGGAGTGATATTCATCCGACAATCCCCTTAGTACACAAAGGAAAGGGCCCTCTTGAAAGTTTGTCGGAAGTTGACATACCATCTTTCCTTCAGTTAAATTTCCCGACCTCACCAAATTTTGAAGAGTGTGTTACACATTTAGTTTCCACACCCGTCGGTTCTCCTAATTTCATCTCTTGCAAATCCGAGGAACCGAGTCCTCGCGTTCCTTATCTTTCCTTGTTGGATTTTCCTCTTCGCGATTAAAATAAAGATTCTCTTTTAATTTTTCGAAATCCCCTTTACAACTTTCCACAAATAACGATGGCAGCTACCGGAAGAGGAGGTGGAGGTTTTATAGGAGGAGGTGGAGGGTTTATCGGAGGAGGAGGGGGAGGAGCCCTTCTAGGAGGAGCTGGAGGCCAAGGGCCTGCCCCCCCTCCCAGAGTGTTTGTGAAAGTTGCAGCCAGATATGCCCCCTTAGTATTGCCCATCCCTCTACACGACCTCCCCGAAAATTACATAAAAAATTTACCAAAATTCACCGGGGAAGGGGATCTGACAGCGGCTGAACATATTAATTTCTTTGACCAATTCACAGATATCCTAGGTATCGAACATGAGGACGTATATTCGAGACTTCTTGTCCAAACCTTCGAAGGCCAGGTCCGAACTTGGTTTCAGAGCCTACCAGCAACATCTATCTTGTCTTATGACGCTTTGGAAGATGCTTTCCTCAGATAATGGGGGGAGAGGAAATATTATCTATATTATTTAACCGAATTTGGGTCTTTAAGAAAAAAGAATTAAAAAACAGTCATGGAATTTATTCAAAGATCCAACAAACTGTACAATAAAATCCTAGCAGAGGTTAAATTGTCCCAACCCGCGGCCAAAGTAACTTTCGCCGGAGCTTTCGAACCGGATTTTTCACTCCTTTTGCGAGAAAGAAGGGGAGCCACCCTAAACCAAATGCAGGATGATGCGGTAGAAATAGAGTCTAATATGATGGCTTTGGGTAAGCTTAAAGCTAAGCTAGAAATGAGAAACCGGGAAACTAAACGTTTTAGAGAACAAGCTGGTCCATCAGGATCTAATAGATCCACAGATGACAGGGTAGAACATATGGCCAGAGTAATTAAAGAACTGTCAAATAAAATATCTAGAATGGAGCTCGAATAGGCCAAAGCTGACTCTTTCCCCAAAAAGGATTTCAAGAGGAACCCCAACCCCCCAAACCAGCAAAGAGAAATAAAAAATGAAGATCAAAAAATACAAGCTCCCTTTAATAATGAAAATTTTATAGGAGCGAACGATTTTCAAGACTTCGGGGATTCAGATAATGATGTCACGAACTTCGGTGATGACTGTACACAACCATATCTGACTCAAGAAGACTATGAAAAATATGTAAACATGCAACAACCGTCGAATAAGGGTGAAGAAGGTGATCACACTGACCTTTGTGAATCTCAACAAGAAACTGAGATGATAATGGCTGAGATCCAACCCAAGTATAACTTAAGATCTAAGAGTAAGCCCATCTCAACTGCTCAATCCAAGAAAATCCTCCAAAGAGGTCAAACTTACGAGCCTACTCCGGAAGAGACCTTATTACCCAACAACAAAACTAAAGTAGTAAGCACACAAGAGTCCGAAGTGGAAAAATTTGAAACCCAAACACAAGGAACCGAAACAGTAAATAAAATTACATCTTCAACCAGGATCATGAGTAATAAAGCGGTCCAGACGAATAAGTCGGAAATGAAGGATTCAAAAGTCTCAACTAAAGAAACAGACAAGGTGAGCAGAGCTTTCAGTTTTGAAAATGAGATAAATAAAATTAAGATACCAATCCCTTTGGTAGAATTAGCAAAAAACCCCATTTATCGGAAGAAGATTACCAAAGCGATGGGTGTCTCTAAGCTAGAAAGCCAGTCTGATGTTTTAAACCTAGAAGATGACAAACCTAATATCACTTTTGGTCCCCATTTTGAAGGGGCCAAAGACACCATTGCTCCCTTTTATATCACTCTAAATGTGTATGATCAATTGCTACATAATTGCATGTTAGACTCCGGAGCCTCCCATAACGTTATGCTTAAGATTATTATGGACAAATTGGGTCTCCAGATCACCAGACCTTATGGAGATATTTACTCTTTTGACTCAAGAAGGGTTAAGTGTATGGGGATGATAAAGGATCTGGTAGTTACCCTGGCGCAGGTCCCGGTTAAGAGTATCCTGATGGATGTGGTTATTGCAGATATTCTCCCTAAGTATGGCTTACTGTTGTCTAGGTCATGGGGAGCCAAGTTGGGGGGTTCTCTTCAATTGGATATGAAGTTCACCACAATTCCTATGTTTGGTGGTCAGTTTACTCAGTTGTACAGAGAAACGAGATTAGCATATACAGTGAGTGACCCTCAAAACCCAAACAATTTCCCTATTTACATCGTGGAACAAGATCTGAGAAATTGTATCTTGTCTTTTGATGAGGGTTTAGACGACGGTTGTCTGGAAGAAAATGATATAGAGAAAGAAGATTCAAGTTACATGACAGAGGATCTGTGTAGCACCAGTGTCTGGAAAATGTATTTTGACGGTGCTTCATCTTCTGAAGGGGCGGGTGCAGGAGTGCTTTTAGTGGCTCCCGAAGGTAAGTTTGTTGTTCCTTTTTCCTACCAACTGCAGTGGGATATAGATTGCACTAAAAACATATGTGAATATGAAGCGTTGGTATTAGGATTAGAGGCTACCAAGAAGCTAAATATAAATAACTTAGAGGTGTATGGTGATGCAGAGTTAATAGTCAAACAGATAAATCGACAATACCAAGCCAAGCATCCCAGATTAAGAACATACAGAAATTGTGCCTGGGATCTCATGGAAAACTTTTTCTTGTCCGTAAATGTCCACTTTATCCCTCGCGTAGAGAATTTACATGATGATGCATTGGCTAAAGCAGCTTCAACCTTCTCTCCTCCCACAACTTTCAAATTGAAGTATCACATTGAAATTAGACACAAACCATCTATACCAGACAATATCCAACACTGGCAGGTCTTTGAGGATGACAAAAAAATTAAGAAATTTCTTGAAGCAGTGGGTGAATTCTCCGAAACTCATGCAGACCAAGAAAATCAAAATGACCCGATATGGATCATGCAAGAAGGAGAATATCCTAAATCTTTCCAACAAAAAAATGCTGATCATCATATGATGATCCTTAAATACAACCAGATTTCTAAAGGATTGATTCCTTTAGAAAGACTCTTTGATCAGAATGACGTACCTGCAAAATCCACTTTACAACCCCAACCAGAAGAAGTGGAAGACTGTGATACAGGAACTAAAGAAAAATCCAGGATAGTAAAAATATCCAAGTTCCTTCCTCCCGAAATGAAAAGTAAGTATAAATACCTACTCAGACAGTATAAGGATGTTTTCGCCTGGTCTTATGATGAGTTAAGAACATATGACACTTCCATAATTGATCACAAGATACCTTTGAAGCCTGGGGTCAAACCTTTTAGGAAAAATCTTAGACATATCAACCCCATTTTGTTACCTGTGATCGAAAAAGAATTTAAGAAACTTCTAGACGCGAAAATAATCGTACCTCTAAGATATTCAGACTGGGTAGCAAACCTGGTCTTGGTCAGGAAAAAGAGCGGGGAAATCAGACTGTGTGTGGATCTCAGGAATCTTAATAAGTCGTCTATCAAGGACAATTATCCGCTGCCCAAAATGGACCATGTGTTAGAAAAAGTAGTTGGAGCAAACCGAATGTCTATGATAGATGGGTTCTCTGGTTATAATCAAATCGCCATGAATGAACAAGACAGGGAAAAAACTTCTTTCACCACACCATGGGGTACGTTCATGTATGACAAAATGCCTTTTGGTTTGATGAATGCAGGGGCCACATTCCAGCGTGCTATGGACATCGCTTTCATAGGAGAAAGGTATAAGTTCATAGTCATTTACCTCGATGATTTGACGGTTTTCTCTAAAACTGATGAATAACACTTGATGCATCTTAAACAAACTTTCGAAAAATGCCGCAGGTTTGGTCTATCTTTAAACCCAAAGAAATCACATTTCGCCATGCGGGAAGGTAAGATTTTGGGTCATATCGTATCTAGGGATGGAATCAGGATTGATCCTAAGAGGATTGAAGCAATAGATACTATAAATATTCCTAGAAATGTAAAAGAGATTCAATCTTTCTTAGGAAGAATAAATTTTTTACGAAGGTTTATCCCGAATTTCGTTGAGATTGTAAAATTGATCACAGGTATGTTGAAGAAGGACAGCGGGGTAAATTGGACAACCGAGGCTAGAGCATCATTTGCGCATATTAAGAAAGTCATAAGCGAGGCACCTGTGTTAGCAAGCCCCGACTATCTAAAATATTTTCTTATCTTCTCGTTTGCCTCCAAACACACTATTGCCGCGGTGCTCCTACAAAATAACGAAGAAGGATTCGAACAACCGATCACCTTTTCCAGCAAGGGCCTTAGAGATGTAGAACTGGAGAATGATATAATAGAAAAATAGGCATACTCCATGGTAAAAGCATTAAAGGCATTCAAAACGTATGTACTACACTCAAAGATAATTGCGTACGTGCCCACCAGTTCTGTGAAAGATATATTGGTGCAGCCAGATAGTGATGGAAAAAGAGGGCGATGGCTCGCCAAAATCCAAGAATTTGATCTAGAAGTAAAACTGACCAAATTGATAAAAGGGCAAGGCCTGGCCAAACTCTTAGCTGAGTCGAATTTCATAGCCCTAGATATCAATTGCTTGCAGGAAGGTGATGAAGACACAGACCTAAACGAGCTGAATGAGGAAACAAGTCCAAACAAGATCGAAGAGAAGTTCTTATCATCGGGCTGGTACAGCGACATAGTGTCATACCTGCTAACTCTAAAATGTCCAAATGAGCTATCACCATCTAAATCCAGAACTTTAAAACTCCATGTAGTTAAATATTGTATCACCGAAAGTCATCTATATTGGAAAGATCCACTCAGTTTCTTGTTAGTCTGTTTAGTTGAATCGGAAACTCAATGGGTTATAGACAAATTTCACGAGGGAATCTATGGGGGGCATCACGCATGGAGAGCTACAACTTACAAGATCTTGAGGGCTGGGTACTACTGGCCAAAACTCTTTTCAGACGTCAATGCAAAAGTGCGTTCCTGCAACCCTTGTCAACTATTCGCAAGTAAACAAAATCTCCCGACACTGCCTCTAGTTCTAGTCAAAGCTGAAGCCCCATTCCAGCAATGGGGTCTAGACTTCATAGGCAAGATTAATCCCCATTCCAGTGCTCAACACAAGTGGATCTTAACAACTATAGATTATTTTACTAAGTGGGTGGAAGCCATTCCAACCAAAAGGGCAATAGACTCGGTGGTAATTGATTTCTTAGAAGACAATATTTTGTCAAGATTTGGTTGCCCCCGAAAGATAGTTACTGACAATGCCCAGGCCTTTAAATCTATGGCTATGATCAACTTCTGTGAAAAGTATAACATCATTCTTGGCCATTCCACAACATATTACCCCCAGGGAAACGGATTGGCCGAGTCATCTAACAAGAGGCTGGTAAATATAATATAGAAGGTATTGGGTGAAAACAAAAGGTCTTGGCATGTGCACTTAAAGTATGCATTGTGGGCGAATCGCATAAGCACTAAAAGGTCTATCGACATTTTTCCTTTTCAAATGGTCTATGGGACAGATGTTGTCCTACCTATAAACCTAGCGCTACCAATAATGAAGTTATGGCAAGATCAAAATGAAGAACCCAATCATGTCACCAGGAGAATTAATCAGCTGATTGAGGTTCAACAACATAGAGTTGAAGTAGATGAAAATATGCAGAAGTACCAAGATGACATGAAGGCATTATTCGATCGCAAAGCAAATGACAGAGAGTTCGTCCCAGGTGATTTAGTGTTAAGGTGGGAAGCAAGAAAGGAAGAAGCAGCAAAACATGGTAAATTTGACCACCTTTGGTATGGACCATTCATGGTCTCGGCTTTGGAAGGAAAAAATTCTTTCCTACTGGAAAATATAGACGGTGAAGTCCTCAACGCCCCTATCAATGGGCGGTATCTGAAGCATTACATGACGTAACAGTCGCGAGATTCAAAAAAAAAAAAATAAAATTATTATTATATATATTTTTGTGTACATATATGTATTTTTCATTTAAACATTGCTCTTGATTTTCTTTTTTCATTCATGAACTTTCGACACATTTCGGTTAATCTTCATATTTGCATCTTACAGGATTCCAGCTACCCACAAAACGCCAGGAAAAGTAAACCGAAAGTTGGTCTCATAAATAAATCGGCTTAAACAGGTGATATCCAAGAAATTTGATATTTTGCAAAGAAATTGAAACAAAAAGATATAGATGAATTTTCCTAAAGGACGTGTTTTAAAGGAATATTAAAAGAAACCGAGGTAACCTCACCCAAACTACAACATTAGCTGAACTGATAAATAACAGAGTTATTTCTTGGTTTAATAATCCTTGGAAAAATTAAGACGATTTAAACGATTCACCCAAATTTAAAAATAGTCAGTCAAAGTAAAGTATCCCCAAAAGTATCTACGAGAGTCAGTTTCCTCTGTATTTTCAGTCAGTAAGTCACTACCTAGCATCCTTTCTATCTTCGGGTTTACCTTTTAAAAAGTCACCATCTTTCCATTTCATATACGAAGGGATAAAAGTTTTTCGTTTCAACATCGTGAGCTTCAAATCAGATTGAGGATAGAGAGCGGGTCTTCACAACTACTCGATCACCTGCTAAGCGAAGGAATTCTTAGAGTGATCCTAACTTTCCTAGGTTTTTCAACGACATCGGAGGATTGAAGCTTGCTCAAATAGAATGCCCTAAAAAAGTTATTTTCCTTTTTCTCCCTAAGAACGAAGGTGTTGTGAAGGTCAAGGGAAGGTTGATACCAAGTAATCAAAGTAAGTTGACAGACCTATAATGCAAAATATTACACATATAGCAGCCTTGATACAAACTAATTTCCCCCATCTTCGCGCTCTAAAAAGAAAATTATAAGACATGTGGTGAAAGGAAATTTAGAAATGATTGCCCCCACCTAGCACAAGAGACGATGAAAGGAAATTCAGAAATGATTTCCCTCGTATCAGCATTTAAATGCATAAATATATTCTGAAGTGGTGAAAGCAAATTCAGTAAAAGGAGCCAGATAACTTCACCAGGGTACTGAACAGGCCCGTTGGCAGTGAAGCAATATCTGATATATCTGTAAGGCTATTATACATGAATATCACTCTACTTTGGTAACCAATGCTTCTTAAAACCTGATCTACATCCCAAGTTCATAAGAGACTTCCTAATTAAAAACATATAATCTTATTCTTTTGATGCAAGACGATAGCCCTCAAGATCTGTTGGGTCTCCTAGGACTGTTTCGATTGTCTTAAAGTAGACTTAATTTTAGTAGAGGGAAAGGGAAAGTTGTGAAAGGGACTACAACTAAGTTTAAAAAGAGTATCTGATTTTGAAAAATATTTTCAAGGTAAAGAACAAAGTCTCTTTCCCCCTTCAATACCCTATTCTCGGGAACCTTTTTTCCTGATTGAGCTATTGACTCCATTTACCCAATATTGGCACATGGTCTACTGTTCTTCCCGCCTCACAGGAAGGCGGTACCCCTAGTTGGAGCCTATGTTGGAGCCGCCTTTGTTTTTTCTAGCCCGTCACAAATTTCATTCTTAATGCTCGAAATCTAAAGATGGTTTTCATATTTTCCCTCCGGGATATCAAGATCTTTGAAGTTTTATCACGAGAGCAACGATGATTATTATACTCTCGAAACAAGTCCTACCTTTCGTTAAAAATTTTCCTCTTTTGTTCTACCTCGGGATATCGTAGGTCGGATACTATAAGTCATATAAGTCACATGACCCGAGCTACGAAACAACGAAATCGTTTTAATATTTTACTCAGGACAGTAACAAGGGTAAAGTTTTCCCTAACCCATGTTTAAACGTCATCGGGGTTTCACACCTCGACGTTCTCCAAATCCAAAAATTTAATGTCGTAGCCTCGATAGCCGAGAACACGAGGTCCTTATTTTAGTAACCCGTGTCAAGGTTAAAAGTAAAAGCTAAACCATGGTAAAAGTTCTGTCGGCAATTCTCCACTCAACGTTTTCTTTTTTAAAAGTTACACTGTCTCAGCTCCGACTCGCGAAGTCACGATAAGGATATAAACATAATTAATTAATCACTAAATCCAAGTTTATCTTCCAGTTTTATTAAGTCGTATTATCGCGATCTCGCGGTTTCGCAGCTCGGCATGCAAACCTCCCGGAAACTTATTTTCGAAGCTCCGAGTCGCAATATGGAGAATATAATAATTATGAAATTAATTGAGCCCCTAATCACGATTACACTTTTTATTAACCAAAGTCGATCATCGCAGTCTCGGGTGTCAGAGGTTCGAAGTATTAAATTAAAATCCCCGATATAACGAGTATCGAAATATTGATTAATGTTGGTAAAACCGGATTAATTAAACTAAATCGATACATATCCCGTGTTTCGATGTTTGCACGATTTACGAGGTAGCCTTATTCATTCCATATGCAAACTGATATTTTAAACCGCCAAAAATTTATGGCATTAATTAGGAAATAGGGAAAATCGACGAATAAAGATCGTATTTTTATGACAAAATTTATTTCTAAATATGATTTGACAGGCTTGTTCTGAAAGGTACCGAGTTTTCGAATATATATAAGAGTTGTGGTTCATTATAACAAATGCATTTTCATATTACGCAGAGCACATTATCGCTGAGCAAACTGAATTCTATATGTATACGTATTTCTATCGCGGAAGAGCTAAAACACAATCTCCAGCCATGGCTCCGCGAAAAGCATCCAAAGCCAATGTTGAAGTTTTAGGACAGGGCTCAGACAATGTTACTGATACTTCACCTCAAAGTATCGACTCGGTCCCAAATTGGTCGTTCGTTTCAGATGTTCTGCAAGCAGAATTGGTGGATTATTCCGATGACTCCAGTGACAACGAAAAAGATGATATAACCACCAAGTACAAAATAGTCATCCAATTCAGAATGCACATAGTAGTATCCAGGCTGCGACTATTTCCATATTATGATATGGTCTAATGGGCATTGGACCATGTTGACATACCGACCAGAACCATCATGAATGAGCAGAAAGTCACCATCAGGACTTTCAGGTCGGAACATCTGCAAGTCATGTACAAGCTACCCACAACGTCCGACTATACATATGGCACCGAATTCTTGGACGAATTCAAGAAGAAGGAATGCATATAGTATGATAAAACCATGTCTAGTTTAATAAGAGATTGGGTTTCGAATACCACTAAGTTTAGAGCTGATAGCCACGACATATATTCAATAGCTTCCTTAAAGACACAATACAAGTACATTGCCATGATGACATGCAAGCTATATGGGAAAGAGGACACCTCACATTTTTATCTTCCATGGGTGCCTTTGATGTTTCAGGTTGCTGAAGGAAGTTCCTTCGACTGGGCGAAATCGCTGTCCGAAAGCTTGACCAGTTGAATCACAGAGTATCGAGCATAGTAAGATAGCTGAAAGGCGTCTTCATTCTTCATGTCTGCATACATTATGGACTCCATTTGTTTTTTGAAACCGTTTCCCTTAATGAGTTGGATTTGGACTCCAACAGAAGATGAGCCCATACACGTCTATCATTCAAAATTATGGGAAAAAAAAGCTGCAAATTTCATGTACGAAATCTTCAATTGGGTGATGGTGCCTCTACATGTCACTATTTTCGGTCACCCACCACCCAGGATTTCAGACAGTATAGTGACAAACCTAAGAAACATAGCCGACTGGTATGTGGAGGCTGAATTTTCATACCTCAGAGTTTTCGGGGCTTCTGTTCCCCCGCATGCAGTACCATTATTCATTCCCGACAAGTTGGCTTGTCGCGAGGTTGCCAGACAAACAATAATTGGTGGTATAAGTAAGGAGCTTAAGGGATACTCAAAGAAGGTATGACCACCTTTTCCTGTTCATTTTAATTCTTATTCTTTATTAGATTTCGGGAATGCCAAAGCTGAGGCAACAGCCCTAGAGGACCTAAATTTGGTCCTCATCGAATATAAAAAGCACAATCCGTAGAGGGTTGTAAGCAATCATCTGTCCAGTTGTGGGCTCAAGAGATTTGAGCACGATAATTCACCCTCGGATGACATTTTCTGAGGCGCAAGGTCTTATGCCGAGATTCTAGCTCGGATACAAACCTTGGCACCCGAGGAGAGAGCCGATGTTCTGAAGTTCCAAGAACATCGATGCAGTTTCCTTCCCGTAGTGTTGCGGGGTGAAAGTCCAGCTACGACGGAGGTCAAACTAAAGGAAGCTGAAGGCTCTAAATATGAAAACCCCGATCAAGAAAAACACCAGGACAAGGGATATCAGACCAAGAGTCCGAAAGTAGAAATAAAGACTCCCGACCCTCCGAAGAAGCAGAGTCCGGTTACTACTCCGGGAAAATCAACAAAGCAGGTCGGAGAACCTGTCACATCAGTTACTCCCTTGTAGTCGACTCAAGGGAATATTGACGCAGGGTGGATCTTCAATGAAGATTTGAGGCCTATAAGGGTAGAAGAGCTCCCTCTGAATGAGTTCTTCTTTATTAAGAAGAGAAAAGCAGTGGTAAAGAGAGAATTTTACCAAGAAGGGGAGTCGACAACCAAGAAATACAAAGTCATAACCAATGGGAAGGACAAGAAAAATGAACAATTTGCGACTGAGATAGCAGGGACATTAGGAGCATATGCCTCGGCGAATCAGTTTTCAGTCGGGCTTCTAAAAAACCAGTTGAAATGAAAAAATCACCTCATTAAGACCCTGGAAGCTAGACTAGCCACAACAATGGAGACGACCAAAGACCAAGCGAGTGTGGGTATAGAGAAAGCAAGGTTGGCCGATAAAAATGAGATAGAGCTACTTAAGACTAAGCTCGAGAAAGCATAGTTGGTGGTCTGAGATGGTCAGATGCAAGCGAGCCAACAAAGAGATTTGATCCAACAATTGCAGGCTAGGTTGGAAATCACCGAAAGCAAAGCGATAGATATTGGGATGTTTCAGTCCCAGGCGATGGAGATTCGGGGCAGAGTCTCTGCTGTTCAACGAAAATTGCTCGACAAGTTAGGGGAGATTCGGGACAATTGCTTGCTGGTTAATCGGGTTTTGGAGAACTTATCTGCCAGAGAAAGGGAAGCGGGAGCAGCACGGGTCTCCTTCCAAGAGGCTATGATAGCCACAAACAACAGGGGTTTGGGAAGTACTCCCAGGTTCACCATTTCGGAACAAACCAGAGGAAACATTCTATTAAAGGAATGAGAACACAACATCGCCGAAGGCAAGCAGTAAGCCAAAAAGATAACGAATTCCTTGGAAGAGGATTTTAGTTCTATAGACGACGATCTCCTAGGCATTGAAAGAGGAAATAATGTCGAGGCGGTGATGCAAATGGATATGGAAAAAATATTTCTTGATCTGAAGGAAAAAGAGGAAAGAGATTCAGCCAAAATTTCCCAAGCGACTATGGTGGACATAGTCCAAATAGACAAATGCATGACTAGACCAAGTGTGCAATTATGCACCATCGACATCATAGACGGACAGATGGAAGATAGGTTGCCACAGTTAGCCCGAGAGTGTTACTTATTTGAAGCCAACTTTCAAGTAGAACTGTCGTGGCTGATATCTTAGCTGGTTGAAACATGTGTCGCCTGTACTAAGCACGTGAGAGGACAAACGTCTAGCACCAAGTGAAGACAAAAAAGAAGAAATGGAGCGATTACTCTCCTCCCTACCATAACCGAAGTTTTGTGACGATTGAGATTCTGTCTTATTTGTAAAACTGTATAAATATACCACAGAAAGAAAAGAAAAGGGTTGGACCTTTTTGTGTCAATTGTAACAGAGTTTTTACAATTTTTGAGAGTTAATATGATCCGGATTTATGTAGGAACACAATGAAATACAGAAATACACATAAACGCAGAGATGCAGCGGAAATAAGACTTTATTTCATTGATAACAAATGACTGAAAAATGCTTACAGACAGAATGTAAATAAACTAGCTAAGG
>ML785584.1:176285-187176 GCA_009831015.1 Picea engelmannii
TTTAAGGGAGACGTTGGCCCTTTTAGGGAAAAATCATCATCCTGCAACCTAGACGTTGGCCCCCCTAGGGCTCCTGCAACCTGCTGAGTGTGCCAAACAAGCCCAACACGCTGCCCTCTGCTCCAGAAAGCGTCCAAATAACCCTGGGTGGCGTCCAATCCATCTAGCTCAACGTCCCATCTGCAAGGGGCTGATCCCCATAGGCCAGGTCTCTGCCAAAATGTCTTGATGAGGGCGTCCTTCTTCTTCTCTGTGCAAGGGCTCGTCACAACTCTGTCCTGCCTCTGCCATCCTAGCAACCACCTGATGGGCTCTTCAGCCCCATGGAGGTCCGAGCTAATTATCTCCCCATGTGCACCGATCCTCTGGTACCTGTCCGCCGGGCATGGTCCTGCACATCAAAGACTATGCCCTCCAGGGGGCTCATCAGTCCTAGACATCATAACAATGTAAATCATATCTCATCATTATATTTATCAAACATATGCATGAAATCCCTAACAATTCATCTAATAGCTCAAAGACATTATACAGACCCACTATACAAGGCTAAGGCAACCAACAAGACCACCTATTGGGATAATACCCATAGGAAATGGAGAGTTTCCTCAAAGGATCATTCAAGCCATGTGTAATGTGGTGATATGGTTTTAGGGATGTCCAGTCATATTCAGACCAAGGGCTGGTGTTGTCTGTGGGTGCCTTTGTAGGAGGCGACCTGTACCCGTCATGGATGCATTTTTTCCAAGCCCTTATTGCCTTATCTTTCTTTTATTTTCATTTTTACTACAAGCCTTGATGAAGAGGACACTGCCTTGGCTTGGTGGCCAGAGATGACAGCGTTACCCACTAGTATCTTCGCAGAAATGAGAAGGCTGGCTCGTGATGAGACCGCCTTTCCTTTGGCCATGCAACCAAAGGTCACTGCCCTGGTTTGGTGACCAGATAGTGGAAATGTCATACCTTTAAATACCTATGAACATAATGGGTCGGCTCGTGATGAGACCTCCCATCCTCTTGGTTAGGTATTGCATTTATTTATTTCATTTTTTCTTAGGGTCCCTTAGTTTCTTATCGAGAGGCTTTTTATTTCCTTCTCGGGGATCCCCTGGGCGAAGCATCTCTATGTTTTCATTTTCCTATGGCTTTTACCTTTTACCAGCTGCTTTTACCCCCTGGGCCTTTAGCCCCTTCTTCCCACAAGACAAGATGTATCCTGGAATGCCATCCTAATGGCCAGACTAGGGGAAAGGGATGGATGAGCGGGATATAAGATGGAAAAGTGATAAGATGGTGGGAGCGGATGATGGCTCTGCAAACCCCCCTTGGTGGCTAACCAAAACCCATGAATACCGGCTTGCTAAGTTGCCCCATCAATCACCCCAACAATGGTCAAGAGGATTAGTGTAAGATCCAAGCAGTCATCCGAAATGAAAGAAACCTAATGCATACATAAGAAGGTTACAATGATCAAATACGACACATACCATGATACCTCGGACCAATTACCTCATGGAGAAAGAGTCTTCTCCGATGCAAGCCCAGGCCGGTAGTGGTGGAAGCTGGTACTGCTGACAGGACAAAGCTGGCTGAGAAGAAGAAAGATGGGCCCTCCAGGGCCATGCTCAAATCACTCCTGCTCTCGGTACTCCATATATAGGACCATGTGGGCCTCGAGACATGATCTCCTAGTCATCCCTAGATATCGGGGATAACAATGACAAAGCACAATGGATTTAATCAATATAAAGTTTTCTTGTTGTGTCATTAATTATAAAACAAGAGAAGTTAAACAACATAGCTACTTACAAATTGTTCAATTAAACTTTCATACCTCAACATATACTCACAACCTATACTTAACCCAATGTTTATCAATTCATGGGTCAGATCCTCTTTGTATGCTAGCACCTATTAAAAGACATCCATGGACAACTGCAAATTAATTATTTAAATATAAATATCACAACAAACATGAAATCTTAAGAAAGGCCGAAAACGTAAATACTCACAAATTTTTCATTCAACCCTTTTATTTCTCGTCATCCTATCTTATGTGTTGAATGTGTTCTATTTTTTATTTCTTTTCTACAAAAAAATAACTGAAAATTAATATTTCACACGATAATTAAATTCGATCTACATAAAAGAATAAATAAATGTTTACATACCTCTGATGCACATTGTAGTTGGGATGACTCCTCATGTTCATTTCTTTTACCATCTTCTTCTACACTTGTTTTGACATCCCTACCGACATGTCTTGGTTTTCTCTTTGTTTTTCCCTTGGAAATTTCAAAATCTCCCTGAAAAAAAAATAAAAAAAATTGGAATCATCAGATAAAAAATTACATAATTAAAAACAAAATAAGACCTCGATGTGTGTAGTAACTTAATACGCACCGGGGCATCAACCATATTTATAGGAACCGATGCATCAACCATATAAATACACACCGGTATAGTATAATAGTGTCGTTGCGAAATTGAAAACGTTTTACAAATTTTTGTATTCAGTCAATGCTTTATGAATTAAGAAAAACACGGATTCCTAAGTAATGTTCATTATGCACGATATATGTGAATACATTTAATGCATTTCGGTTTCCATATAAAAAACAAAAAAAATTCCATTTTAAAATCAACAATGCGCTTTGTAAAAAATGTATCCCAATGCTTATATAGGTAAATGTGCATTGACGACCATGAAAATGTTTTTTTTAATATTATTTATAATTTAAATTAAGAGATGTTTTTACATAAAAATACACATTGTTGCTCTTACTATGTACATAGTGCATTGTTAACCACAAAGACATTAAAAAGAAAAGACTATCAACGACATGACAATTTGAGATCTAATGCAATTAGTGGTTTCATTACAACGGATATGAAACACCCATATATAAATAAACAAACCCTATAAAAAAAAATTCTTAAAAAAATTCTCCTTGTAAAATATAGTAAGAGAAAGCAAAAAAAAGAATGAGGAAATTAGGGCTTCCAATACTGAAGGTATCTATGAAACCCTTTTTTTGTTTGGGATTGCAATGAAAATTGCTTGAATCAAATAGAGGAAAGATTAATATGATTAATAGAATGAAATCATATACATGAAATTTCTCCTCTGTAGATTTCTATGTGATCTACAATAATCACCCTCGAATTTGGCTCTTGAAAAAACTCCACCCACTTTGAAGTCTTTGTTGATAAATATCTGTTGCAAAAATCTCCCTTCTAAATTTTGGAAAATAAATAAAAAAATGAATAGAGTTTTCCTTTATAAAAAAAAAAACTGAAATTCTCGTTCATTTTTTCATTGTATATTTTGGTGCACAGATGATAAACATGCACGTTGTTGTGTTTTTAACTTACATTTTTTGTGCGCTATACAGTGAGTAGCTTACTTGTGCGGTGTGTTTGTATAGCACATTGATATATTTCCATAATAAATTTCAATGCATTAATAATACGAGCGTGTTATTTTTCTAACTTGCTTCATTCAGTGCGCTATACAGTTAGAAATGCACTAGTGTGGTAAGTAAGTAATAACTCACCATAAGACAATTTAATTTGCAAAATGAAAATGCAAACATTTGCATTTAAATTTTGCAGAAGTTTTGCTTTGAAGAAGCAATAATGGGGGTCATACTTTGGTGTTTTGCTCAATTAAATGCACCGATGCATCTGGTTTATCCATATGCACCGATGTGTCTTTATATTATGAAGTGCATTGTTAAGTTATAAAATTTATTTGAAATTATTTTTGAAGCTATATTGTTATATGCTTCCCAATATGATGATTTTGGCTCAAATCTAGGAAAAAAGGAATTATAATATCAAATGGTCAATTATTTAGATTCTAGATCATTACATATCATTGAAATTCCTTTAAGTTCTCTCACGCCAATTGTTGTACGTCTAGATTTTATTGATAATTCATTTATTTCATTTAATTTATGTTATGTATGTAGGTGCATTTGAATAAATTTTCATTGAATTTTGCAGGATGAAAATTTAGGATTGAGTTCAGATGCTAAAAATATTCAAATAGTCCCAAAATTATGCAAGCTCTTATCGTGAGAAAGATACCGCAAGCAGATATTTGATGAAAAAAGATAGTTGATTTACCCTACCAATCGTAACATGGAATCTTCCAACAACCAACTTGGGTCAAGGATATTACACCATGAATTGGATCTCTTTTATGTAGACAACCTTGTAGGGCATAAGAAAAATATGATTGAGTAATTGTTTTTTTGTATTTTCAATGGAACTAATGTAAATGTATTTCTTAATTTGAAATTTGTTTTATAAAGTGGTTGGTTGCATGTTTATTATTGGGGAAAAAATGTTTGTGCTTCTAAAAAGTGTTTGGTATAATATTTGAACATATTAAATCCATTGTGTTACCAATATTATCGATGTAATGTTCAATATTTTTACAATTAGGATTCTGATGATGATTGACCTGTCCACCTGCATCTACCATTGCACCCCACTATGATGCAAAGTCATGAGCTTGCTACTAAACGAAAACAACTCGGAGAGGAAGCATACTAAGAATGGTTGAAACAACCACCTATTCAATTCCCACTACGTTGTAAGTCACCAATTCAAAACATCTACAATAACACTAGTTCTTCACATGTTGGGGATGAAGGAAATGATATACAGGTTGGTATGGATGATTTCTTATGGGATACCCAATACATGGATGGAGTGTTGTTAGGTGCATTTCAACAAAATGAACTAGGGGATGACACTGATGTCGTAGCTACCTTCTTTGAAAGCCTGGAATTTGCTTACACCACCCCTCTCTTTAGTTGAGTTCAAGGGTCAAGGTATACTTAGATAAGGACAACAATGTTACTGTACATATTGACAGAAGTTTATGGTATGTCACATGTGTGTTTCTCGACACTTTTGAGGTAACTAACCATTAAGTCCCCTATTTTTTAAAGGAATATTGTCACACAATGAAGGAATAAAAAGGTTGATTTTATTCATGCTTAATGATAATGTACATTTCTATTGCCCACTAATTGCAGGTTACCCAACGATAAGTTACTTCTGAGTGATAATGTCTTAACCTATAGTTTCATAGAGGAAAATAAAATGTTGAAAATGTTGGGTGTTAAGTACATATCATACCACACATGTCTGAATGATTGTATTCTATATAGAAATGAATACATGGAAAAAGATATATGTCTAGAATGTGGGAATGAAATGTATCATAAATTAAAAAAAAAAAAAGGGTAAGGCACATGGTCCTTCTCATAAGATATTGATGCACATGCCTATAATTCCAAGGATTCAAAGGATCTTTCGTTGCAAACAATTAGCCATGTTGTAAGGGTGTCATGCTTCACATAGAAGTGAGCTAAGAGTTATGTGAATCACAACAGATTCAATATCCATGAAGCATATAGAGGGTACATGGTCTGATAAATTTAAGGATGAATTGTGGAGCCTATGATTGAGCATATATATGGATGGATTTAACCTTTATATTTATATTATATTTGGATAGTTGTAGTGATAAATAACAATATAAGTTTATATAACTCCAAGAAGCCTTGAAGAGCCTTGATATAAGTGTATATAATTCCAAAGTGGTCCCTTGAAGAGACTTGAAGGAGCCTTTATATAAGTGTACATAACTCCAAAGTGGTCCCCTTATTCCATAGCGTTTAAGCATGGTCCTCATAGGATGAGATAACATGTGGTTTTTTCCACATGCCCACTTTGAGTTGTACACAAATGGAGCCTTGAAAGAGCCTTGAAGAAGCCATAAAACAAGTGAATAATCCCAAAAATACAAGTGAAGAAGCCCCTAAAACCAATAAAAGAGGCCCCTAAAAAAATATAATAATCCCCTAAAACCAAGTGAAGTATCCTTTAAAGCTAAGAGAAGAAGCCCCTAAAGTAAATCAAATAAGCCCCTAAGGTCGACCATCCTTAAGGAAGAGGTGTGACCCAAAATTTGTGACCCTTTGTCGCACCCCCTCATGTAGAGAAGACTCACATAAATACAAAGAGCCTTATTTGACATTTGGAACACACCAATTTGACATAGACAAGAAGACTTGAAGAGCCTTGAAGGAGCCTTGATATGAGTGAATATAAATCCAAAGTGGTTCCCTTATGCCATAGCATTTAAGCATGGACCTCACATGATGATATAACATGTGGTTTTTTCCACATGCCCACTTTGAGTTGTACAAAAATGGAGCCTTGAAAGAGCCTTGAAGAAGCCATAAAACCAAGTGAATAAGACCATAAATGTAAGTGAATAAGCCCATACATTTAAGTGAATAAGCCCCTAAAACCAATAAAAGAATCCCCTAAATCCAAGTGAATAAGCCCCTAAAGAAAAGATAATAATCCCCTAAAACCAAGTGAAGAATCCCTAAAGATAAGAGAATAATCCCCTAAAATAAAGTAAAGAAGCACTTAAGGTTGACCATCCTTAAGGAAGATGTGCAACCCAAAATTTGTGACCCTTGGTCGCACCCCTTCATGTGGAGAAGACTCACATAAATACGAAGAGCCTTATTTGATATTTGGAACACACCAATTCGACATATCCAAGGGAGAGGAGAAAATTTCATCCTAGAGGAGTGAATTTCCAAGGGAAGATGAAGTGAAGAAGGGAGAAATTCCAAGGGAAGATGAAGTCTTGCGATGATTTGTTCTAGGGTTTTCTTTGAAGGTCATCTTGGAATTTTCGATGCAAATTTTTTTCTAGAATTATTTAGATAGTGAAACTTGGAGGTGTTTCATAATCGATAGTGAAGAATATTGGCTAGGAATTTAAAGTCTTGAATCATTATAGATTTGGGGTTATACTCAGTGGAATTTGAGGTTCTTTAAACTAGGGTTTTCTTCTTCAAAACGAGTCATCTTTCCATTTTTACTATACTTTTTTTGGGGGGAATATTCAAGGTGAGAAACTTGGAGTAATTTCATAGAATATATCGAAGACAATTAGGTACAATTTTAACATCCTAATTCATTACAGGTACGGAGTTATACTTTTTGGAAGTTCGAGTTTGTGACTAATTTAGAAACTAGTCCCAAACATGTGTTCGAGATAAAATGGTTATATTTGAATATTGGTAGGTCCAAATTTAATTCCACTTTTTTATTTATAAGGAGAAAATATCTTTGTATTTGAGATCCAAGTTTCAGAATTAGAAACAAAAAATTGAGTTCATGAAAAATATTACAAGTTTGCATATTTGAGGTACAGTTCTGAGTAGTTTTGTATGCATATTTAAGAAGTGATTTTGGTATTTTATTTGAAGGTTGATTTGACCCTATATCATCATTTAAAATATTCCCAGGGGATTGGTGTCTACTTCCAGTAGGTGTTGGAAAATCCAGGGAGTGGGTGCTTGTAAAATCTTGATACTACTTAAGAAATGTTTATGTGGTTTTCTCCTAGTTGGGTTTCCACATAAAAATATATGTGCAATGTGTATGATTTTATATGATGATGAATGAAATGATTAATGGTTAATGTTTATGTAGTGATTGAAGATTAACATTGTTTAAATAACTCTATACTAATTCACCCCCCCTCTTAGTAGTCTTGAATATTCTAACAGATGAAAATACATGAACTGAATACACCACAAAAATATGAGAAAGAGAGAGAGTTGGAGAAGACATATTCCATTAAGAAGAAGCATTACATGAAATGAGGCCAATTTTGGGATCTATCCTTCCCGACCTTCACTCTCTTCTTATTGACTTTTTATAAGGTGTCTTTTTGACAAAGTCAATTTCGATTAGGTTTGACTCCATCAATTACATATCTATCAATTTCCCTTTTACATAAAAATATGAATTTATGAATTATGCTTATGAAATTAGACTACAATCCCCCCTAATATTTGGATCCTCTAACCCCTTGCAAGAATAAGCAACCAAATCATTGATGTAAGCTTCAAAAATGTGTTTTATTTCATGAAAATAATACGACATAGCCCACTTGAAAGTGGCTCCAACATTTTTAAGGCCAAACAACATTTACGGTAGGCAAATGTTCCAAAGGTATGGAATACATGTAGTATTATGATATTCCTTTGGATTGATATGAATCTAGTTTTATCCAAAGAAATCATCCATAAATGAGAATATTTTAGTTCTCACACACTTGTCAATAATTCAATTGATAAAAGGGTGGGATAATTGTTCTTAGGAAAATCCTTGTTCGTATATTTTATTTCCATACACATGTGAAAAATCCATTTCTTTTTATCAACAAGTACTAGGTTGGAGACCCACTCAATCAAGGGGATTGGCTAGATGAAGCCAACTTTGAGCGTCTTCTCCATTTCTTCCTTGATGGCTACAACCTTTTGAGGGTTAACTTGTCATATATTTTTATAAATGGGATTTACATTTTCATACATTTTAATGTCATGTTTGAAAATTATGGGGTTGAAACTTGGAATTTCTTTATAGGTCCAGGAAAATGTGTCACAAAATTCCTTGAAAAGGGAAGTGTAGGTTTGAGTCTTGTTTAGAAAACAATATGCCCCAATCAACACATTTTCTATGATGTTAGGAGCCTTAGATATATTGATCAATAAGGTTTTTGAATTTTTTACATATTCCCTTTGGTGCAAACATCGTGTTTCATGAGGGGACTTACATATCAATCAAAAAATTAAGACATGATGATACCCAAATCTTCATTCTCCATTTGGATTAGTTTTGGAAGAAAAAATGACCTAATATTGTCATTGATGGCAAAGGATGAGACAAAGGAAGAACAAGAGTTTTCATGTAAGAAAATCAGTGTATGGTTGAGTTTTGGATGGGTGCGTATGATCGCTGAAGAGGGTCCCCGACAGTCGTCATATCTGCAGAAGTTGCGCAGAGGTTAAGCGCAGGAGTAGGCATGCATAAGAAGTGATTTGAGCCTTCAGATTGGAAGCAGATACCCATCAGTCACCGGATCTGCAGAAGGTACATGAAGGTTAAGCCTCAAGAGGAACGCAGAGAGGGAGAACAGATCTGAGCCGTAGGATCTGAGAAGAAAACCCGACAGCCGTCGGATCTGTAAGAGTCGCGCAGGGGTTAAGTCCTACTGTGCAGAGGAGAAATCCCAGACAAGTCATCGGGATATTGGAGAGAGAATCCTAGCCGTTGATCTGGGCAGGACACGCGTCATCATTCTGGTGAGGCATCGAGATTTTTCTCATCGGAGAATTGGGGATCCCGGTGACAAGTGATTTATGCATTGTAAAATCGCGATCAGTGAAACCCCGATGAGTGGGGGCCAGCTGTCAGCACAACAAAGCAGGAGGATGGAGGCGTAGTGGAGACCAGCTGTCAGCGAAACGGAGCGTCGGGATTTGGACGATCGGGAATCCCATGGTTGTATGCATTGAGGCATCACAAACCCCGTAGCCCTGACGGGGTAAGGTGGTGGTCACGGAGTAATGGTCATGTGGACCCGGAGCTGAGCCAGGAGGGCCAACGCATGGAGAAAAGGTGATTCATCGAAGAATCGAGATTCAGAGTTTCGCGAGTCCCGTAAACAAGTGCATCAGACATCGCGAAATCGCGATACGTGATTTCCCGATAAAGAAGATAGCTTGTGGGCCACCCCGGAGGACAGGTGGCAGGTCAAAGGCCCGTCGGAGAACTAGCGTATCGGGAATCGAAAAATCTGTATTCCCGTGAACGAAGGATCGGGAAATCCCCAAAGGAAACCTCAACGCGGAATCTGAACCGTCCATTCGGTGGGACGTGTGTCAAGAGTACGGAGGAAGTCGGGGATCCGGAAATCTTGAATTCAAGAGGAAAAGAAACCGATACATAAGGAATGCCGAAACTCGATTTAAAAAGGGCGCGTAGGTTTAATTCAAATTTTAAGGAGGGACCCGAGCAATAGGGATCCGATTTTTGCATTATTGGTTAATTATGCTGAGATCTTAAGCCCTAGTAGAAGATTTAAAAAGAGCGACGTGGAGGCCAGTTTCTGACAGTTGGGATATCTACAGGTTGTTGAGGTGATTTGTGCGGGCCGCACGGAAGGTTTAAGGAGGGAGGAACCTCGATGTGGCAGTTGGGTGGCAGATCTACATTGACTGAGAGTTCTCTGCAGTGGGTTTAGAAACTAGAAGAGTGGAGGCATCATCTCCAGGTTTATATTCTTGTTTAATATGTGTTTAGGAGATTTTTTGTTTTGAGCTGCCTTGCAGTCAGTAGATCTATGTTTCGGTTAGAGATAATTGCAGTTGTTGTCACTGCTACTGGAAAATGGTGTATTAATATGATTTCTGGATTCAAGTCTTAATAATATTCCAGAACTGTCTCTTCTGAAAGAATATGATGCCCAGTGCATAGAACACATGTGAATCCGTGGTTGAAACTACCTGATCCAGTGTGAAAATAGATGAAACGCGGCCAGGAGTGAATCTGAGGGTTAAAGCCCTCAGTAGAAGCATCCTACCAGTAGAAACTGGTGCTATCTTTAGGGGGTTGAAGCTCCCTTCCAGGAAAGGCTGGTAAACGAGAGAAGGTTGCATCCTTCTGCAGGTAGAATCCTGCGTGCTAGTATGAGTCTGAACTAGCACAATGTTGTAAAACGTTTTCGTAATAATAATTATTGAAGATAGATACAACGACAACGGTGGTTTTCTCTCGATTCGGGTTTCCACCTTAAATCCTGGTGTTCATGTGTCTTACTCATTTGTGTTGGGTTATTTTGTCATTACTGCACTGAATCACTTCTTAATAAACATCTGATGAATGAAGAAATTCATAATAAGATCTCTGGATGCACTCTTGTTTTTCTTAAGACTATACAATAGTTGGTATCTACAAAGTAGCCTAAGGTTTTCAGTGAAAGAAAAGAGGAAATAAA
>ML785584.1:190945-215234 GCA_009831015.1 Picea engelmannii
CTCAATGGTGATCTGGAAGAAGAAGTTTATATAGAACAACCAGAAGGATTCATCTTTGGAAATGATGAAAACCTTGTTTGTAGACTTAAAAAGGCTCTATATGGTCTCAAACAAGCTCCAAAGGCATGGTACTATCGCCTTGATAAATATCTTCGTCAGCAAGGATTCTCAAAAGGATCTGCTGATAGCAACTTATACACAAAAACTGAAAATGACAAACTACTAATTGTAGTTGTATATGTTGACGATATCATTTTTGGAAGTAACGAAGAATCTATGAGTCAGAAATTTGCTTCTGATATGCAGCAAGAATTTGAAATGTCTTTACTTGGGGAACTAACATTCTTTCTTGGATTACAAGTGCAACAAGCAATAGATGGAGTTTTCTTATCACAAACAAAATACCTTAAGCAAATCCTCAAAAAGTATGGCATGGAAGATTGCAAAGCTATAAGTACACCAATGATAACTGGATGTAATCTCAGTTCTAATGATGATTCTCCCACGGTAAATCAGCCAGAATACAGATCTATGATAGGAAGTCTACTGTATCTCACTGGGACAAGACGAAACATTATGTATGCAGTTGGGATTGTTGGACGATTTCAAGACCATCCAAGAGAGTCTCACCTTCAGGCTGTGAAAATAATATTCAAATATCTACAAGGCACTCAAGATTTTGGATTATGGTATCCAAAGAATGCTGATCTTACTCTTCATGCATAAACTGATGCAGATTGGGCTGGAAGTGTTGATGATCGCAAAAGCACTAGTGGTGGTGCATTCTACATGGGGCCCCGGTTGATATCTTGGTTCAACAAGAAACAAAGTTCCATTGCCTTATCTACAGCAGAAGCAGAATATGTGGCTGCCGCATCATGTTGCACTCAACTTCTTTGGATGATGCAAACCCTTCAAGACTTTCAAATCACATGTTCACCCCCTGTATCTATTATGTGTGATAATACAAGTGCCATCAGTATCTCAAAGAATCCTGTTATGCATTCCAAGACCAAGCACATTCCTATCAAATATCACTTCTTACGAGAACAAGTGCTTGAGAAAAAGGTGAAATTGGAGTATGTTCCCTCCAAAGAACAAGTCACTAATATATTTACCAAACCTCTACCCAGGGAAGCGTTCGAATATCTCCGAAAAAAACTGGGAGTAGTCTCTGCCATGCAGAGGATCAGGTCTACTTAAGTACAAAAGCCTCAATTGTTTGCAAGGTGCTGATGAGAATGGTCATATGAAAAGGATCATTATGAAGATGCAACATGATCTCAGGGGGAGCATGGTATTGTCTACTCTTTGCCATTGATGTCAAAGGGGGAGGAAAAGACTAAGGAAGAGTATTTCCATCAATGAAAAAGGGGGAGATTGTTGGAAATATTGTCATTGATGGAAAAGGATGAGACGAAGGAAGAACAAGAGTTTTCATGTAAGAAAATCAGTGTATGGTTGAGTTTTGGATGGGCGCGTATGATCGCTGAAGAGGGTCGCCGACATTCGTCATATCTGCAGAAGTTGCGCAGAGGTTAAGTGCAGGAGTAGGCATGCAGAAGAAGTGATCTGAGCCATCAGATTAGAAGCAGATACCCGTCAGTCACTGGATTTGTAGAAGGTACACGAAGGTTAAGCCTAAAGAGGAATGCAGAGAGGGAGAACAGATCTGAGAAGAAAACCCGACAGCCGTCGGATCTGTAAGAGTCGCGCAGGGGTTAATTCCTACTATGCAGAGGAGAAATCCTGGACAAGTCATCGGGATATTGGAGAGAGAATCCTAGCCGTTGATCTGGGCAGGACACGTGTCATCATTTTGGTGAGGCATCGAGATTTTTCTTATCGGAGAATTGGGGATCCCGGTGACAAGTGATTTATGCATTGTAAAATCGCGATCAGTGAAACCCCGATGAGTGGGGGCCAGCTATCAGCACAGCAAAGCAGGAGGATGGAGGTGTAGTGGAGCCTAGCTGTCAGCGTAACTGAGCGTCGGGATTTGGATGATCGGGAATCCCACGGTTGTATGCATTGAGGCATCACAAACCCCATAGCCCCGATGGGGTAAGGTGGTGGTCACGGAGTAATGGTCATGTGGACCCGGAGCTGAGCCAGGAGGGCCAATGCGTGGAGAAAAGGTGCTTCATCAGAGAATCGAGATTCGTAGTTTCACGAGTCCCGTAAACAAGTGCATCAGACATCGAAAAATCGCGATACGCGATTTCCCGATAAAGAAGATAGCGTGTGGGCCACCCCGGAGGACATGTGGCAGGTCAAAGGCCTGTCGGAGAACTAGCGTATCGGGAATCGGCAAATCGGTATTCCCGTGAACGAAGGATCAGGAAATCCTCAAAGGAAACCTCGACGTGGAATCTGAACCGTCGATTCAGTGGGACGCGTGTCAAGAGTACGGAGGAAGTCGGGGATCCAGAAATCGCGAATTCAAGAGGCAAAGAAACCGATACATAAGGAATGCCGAAACTCGATTTAAAAAGGGCGCGTATGTTTAATTCAAATTTTAAGGAGGGACCCGAGCAATAGGGATCCGATTTTTGCATTATTGCTTAATTATGCCAAGATATTAAACCCTAGTAGAAGATTTAAAAAGAGCGACGTGGAGGCCAGTTTCTGACAGTTGGGATATCTACAGGTTGTTGAGGTGATTTGTGCGGGCCGCACGGAAGGTTTAAGGAGGGAGGAACCTCGATGTGGTAGTTGGGTGGCATATCTACATTGACTGAGAGTTATCTGCAGTGGGTTTAGCAACTAGAAGAGTGGAGGCATCATCTCCAGGTTTATTGTCTTGTTTAATATGTGTTTAGGAGATTTTTTGTTTTCAGCTGCCTTGTCGTCAGTAGATCTATGTTTCCATTAGAGATAATTGCAGTTGTTGTTACTGCCACTGGAAAATGGTGTATTAATATGATTTCTGGATTCAAGTCTTAATAAGATGCCATAACTATCTCTTCTGAAAGAAGATGATGCCCAGGGCATAGAACACATGTGAATCTGGGGTTGAAACTGCCCGATCCATTGTGAAAATAGATGAAACACAGTCAACAGTGAATCTGAGGGTTAAAGCCCTCAGCAGAAGTATCCTACCAGTAGAAACTGGTGCTATCTTCAGGGGGTTGAAGCTCCCTTCCAGGAAAGGCTGGTAAGCGAGAGAAGGTTGCAGCCTTCTACAGGTAGAAGCCTATGTGCTAGTATGAGTCTGCACTAGCACAATGTTGTAAAACATTTTCTTAATAATAATTATTGAAGATAGAGACAACGACAGCGGTGGTTTTCTCCCGATTCGGGTTTCCACCTTAAATCCAGGTGTTCATGTGTCTTACTCATATGTGTTGGGTTATTTTGTCATTACTACACTGAATCACTGCTTAATAAACATCTGATGAATGAAGAAATTCATAATAAGATCTCTGGATGCACTCTTGTTTTTTTAAGACTATATAATAGTTGGTCTCTACAAAGTAGCCTAAGGTTTTCAGTGAAAGAAAAGAGGAAATAAATTGATTGCTCAAAATACTGATTCACCCCCCCCCTCTCAGTATTTCTCAACAAGGTGCATTCTACATGGGGCCCCGGTTAGTATCTTGGTTCAGCAAGAAACAAAGTTCCATTGCCTTATCTACAGCAGAAGCAGAATGTGTGGTTGTCGCATCATGTTGCACTCAACTTCTTTGGATGATGCAAACCCTTCAAGACTTTCAAATCACATGTTCACCCCCTGTCTCTATTATGTGTGATAATACAAGTGCCATCAGTATCTCAAAGAATCCTGTTATGCATTCCAAGACCAAGCACATTCCCATCAAATATCACTTCTTACGAGAACAGGTGCTTGAGCAAAAGGTGAAATTGGAGTATGTTCCCTCCAAAGAACAAGTCGCTGATATATTTACCAAACCTCTACCCAGGGAAGCGTTCGAATATCTCCGACAAAAACTGGGAGTAGTCTTTGCCATGTAGAGGATCAGGTCTACTTAAGTACAAAAGCCTCAATTGGTTGCAAGGTGTTGATGATCATGGTCATATGAAAAGGATCATTATGAAGATGCAACATGATCTCAGGGGGAGCATGGTATTGTCTACTCTTTTCCATTGATGTCAAAGGGGGAGGAAAAGACAGAGGAAGAGTATTGCCATCAATGACAAAGGGGGAGATTGTTGGAAATATTGTCATTGATGGCAAAGGATGAGACAAAGGAAGAACAAGAGTTTTCATGGAAGAAAATCAGTGTATGGTTGAGTTTTGGATGGGCGCGTATGATCGTTGAAGAGGGTCGTTGACAGTCGTCAGATCTGCAGAAGCTGCGCAGAGGTTAAGCGCAGGAGTAGGCATGTAGAAGAAGTGATCCGAGCCGTCAGATTGGAAGCAGATACCCGTCAGTCACCGGATCTGCAGAAGAAGGTACATGAAGGTTAAGCCTCAAGAGGAACGCAGAGAGGGAGAACAGATATGAGCCATAGGATCTGAGAAGAAAACCCGACAGCCGTCGGATCTGTAAGAGTCGCGCAGGGGTTAAGTCCTACTGTGTAGAGGAGAAATCCCGGACAAGTCATCTGGATATTGGAGAGAGAATCATAACCGTTGATCTGGGCAGGACACGCGTCATCATTCTGGTGAGGCATTGGGATTTTTCTCATCGGAGAATCGGGGATCCCGGTGACAAGTGATTGATGCATTGTAAAATTGCGATTAGTGAAACCCCGATGAGTGGGGGCCAACTGTCAGCACAACAAAGAAGGAGGATGGAGGCGTAGTGGAGACCAGCTATTAGCGTAACGAAGCGTCGGGATTTGGATGATCGGGAATCCCATGGTTGTATGCATTGAGGCATCACAAACCCTGTAGCCCCGACAGGGTAAGGTGGTGGTCACGGAGTAATGGTCATGTGGACCCGGAGCTGAGCCAGGAGGGCCAACGCGTGGAGAAAAGGTGCTTCATCGAAGAATCGGGATTCGAAGTTTCGCGAGTCCCGTAAACAAGTGCATAAGACATTGCGAAATCGCGATACGCGATTTCCCGATAAAGCAGATAGCGTGTGGGCCACCCCGGAGGACAGGTGGCAGGTCAAAGGCCCGTCGGAGAACTAGCGTATCGGGAATTGGAAAATCGATATTCCCATGAACGAAGGATCGGGAAATCCTTAAAGGAAACCTCGACACAGAATTTGAACCGTCCATTCGGTGGGACGCATGTCAAGAGTACGGAGGAAGTCGGGGATCCGGAAATCATGAATTCAAGAGGCAAAGAATCCGATACATAAGGAATTTCGAAACTCAATTTAAAAAGGGCGCGTAGGTTTAATTCAAATTTTAAGGAGGGACCCGAGCAATAGGGATCCGATTTTGGCATTATTTCTTAATTATGCCAAGATCTTAAACCCTAGTAGAAGATTTAAAAAGAGCGACATGGAGGCCAGTTTCTGACAGTTGGGATATCTACAGGTTGCTGAGGTGATTTGTGTGGGCCGCACAGAAGGTTTAAGGAAGGAGGAATCTCGATGTGGCAGTTGGGTGGCAGATCTACATTGACTGAGAAATTCTCTGCAGCGGGTTTAGCAACTAGAAGAGTGGAGGCATCATCTCCAGGTTTATTGTCTTGTTTAATATGTGTTTACGAGATTTTTTTTTTCAGCTGCCTTGCAGTCAGTAGATCTGTGTTTCCGTTAGAGATAATTGCAGTTGTTGTCACTGCCACTAGAAAATGGTGTATTAATATGATTTCTGGATTCAAGTCTTAATAAGATGCCAGAACTGTCTCTTCTGAAAGAAGATGATGCCCAGTGCATAGAACACATGTGAATCCAGGGTTGAAACTGCTTGATCCAGTGTGAAAATAGATGAAACGCGGTCAACAGTGAATCTGATGGTTAAAGCCCTCAACATAAGCATCCTACCAGTAGAAACTGGTGCTATCTTCATGGGGTTGAAGCTCCCTTCTAGGAAAGGATGGTAAACGAGAGAAGGTTGCAGCCTTCTACAGGTAGAAGCATGCGTCCTAGTATGAGTCTTCACTAGCACAATGTTGTAAAACATTTTGTTAATAATAATTATTGAAGACAAAGACAACGACAGCGGTGGTTTTCTCCCGATTCGGGTTTCCACCTTAAATCCTGGTGTTCATGTGTCTTACTCATGTGTGTTGGGTTATTTTGTCATTACTGCACTGAATCACTTCTTAATAAACATCTGATGAATGAAGAAATTCATAATAAGATCTTTGGATGCACTCTTGTTTTTCTTAAGACTATACAATAGTTGGTCACTACAAAGTAGCCTAAGGTTTTCAGTGAAAGAAAAGAGGAAATAAATTGATTGCTCAAAATACTGATTCACTCCCCCCCCTCTCAGTATTTCTCAACAAAAATGACCTATGGTGCATGTATTCCCATGGCTTCGCAGTTCCAATCATGGATTCTAAGATGCCCTCATCCAAATTTAATACTATATCTAAAGAGTCTAGGGTCGGATCAAAACCCAAGGATTACATGGGTGAAGAAAATTGATTGAATTCTTCCCAAGAAGAGAAAAAAATATCAGTGTCTGGTGAAGATGATTGAATGGATTGATATGCAATCTTAGACATAGACAAAAAAATATAATTCCTTACATGTCCATTTTCCTCTACTGAGATAGAAGGATTTGGTAAGACCCATGGATCTTTGAAATATGATGTTATGAAATAATGTTTTGTAGTCACAAATTCAATAACGATTGACAAGCTTGCACACATATAGATAGATTCATTGTAAGGTATGGGTGGTTGGATATTTAAAGTTCCCATAAAATCATGGTACATCCCAACACCCACATTGTCACATGCCATCATGAAATTGTTAATCAATGGAACATTAGGTGTAGGAGATGCATCTAGATTACGTCTACAAAAACAAAATTGGTCAATAGAAATGATCTTCCCCTCATGGGTGAAATAAATCATGTGGAAGATAATTGTAGATACCATAGTGATCATTACATACAACCAATTGCAATTTAAAAGTATATTTAAATGTAAGAGAGTGTCAACAACCTATACCTCTATGGTCATGGTATTTCCCTCCAATTGGATGGGGAATGAAGGAATAATTCTATGAGGCCTAAAATAATTCCCATCAAAATATTTTAACATCATTGGTGATGGGACAATATTAGGGGAATCAAGGTATCACCAACATTACAAATACATAATGCATGTAGAAGAACCTTCATCCACCATAGTCTCAAAAATGTTCATTCGATGTGATGAAACTTGTATCTAGAAAGTGGCATAATGGGGAAGATGTGGCTTTAGGTTGTTAGGGTCAAATGTTATTAATTGAGAATCATTGCAATCAAAAGAACTAATTGCTGACAATAGTGCCTTATGTTCCATAGGGAATATTTGGAGGACATCATGTTGATTTCCCTACTATGACACTTGGGTACTTTGTTATCTAGTGATTTGCTTGTTGTAAATCAAATTAGCATCTCACAAAATAGAATACACTTGTTGGAATAATAAACTCAAATAAATAGAAAAAGTAATACAGGAAACCAAATTCTCATACACAATACACAAAGAAACTTTTCCCATCAACTAATCTTATCATTTAAATAACTTCAAAGCTTACAAGGGCTCCCTTACTGGGAAAATGGCCCATAGAGAAATACATAAAACTTTAGACAAATCCTACAAACCCTAGCAACTCTTGGTCTGTTGTATGATCCTGAACTTTCATGTTTCTTGATATGTACATGCCTTTCCTTTATAAAACCTTCTTATACATGCCTATCTCCACTGAAACCCGTGTACATGTGCACAAGGTCTGTATGGAAAACTCCATACATCGTGACCTTGTTGATGCAACTCCAATTTGTTGAAATTCACTTGTGTCTGCCTCTGTTCTCTCTTCTCCCTGACTTTGTTACCCATGATTTTGGTCATCATGATGATGTATTGATGATGGTGTACTCAGGCTCTTCATAAGAACTTTCTCCTAAGAAAAGTTACTTTCTTCTCTTTCCAGAAATATCATTTTTGAAGAAGGTTTGCAGGCTGCTAGTATATTTGCTTGCGAGAATGCTTGATTCTCGTAGGCTGCCTTAAGCCAGGGTGCCGGAAGTTTGCACTGTGTTGAACTGCTAGGGTGTGAACTCTTCCTAAAGCAAGGAAAAAGATGAATTATCGATGCTTCTAGAAGGGAATCTTCTAAAAGGATGAGATGGCATTCGAATGGTTATCCTAGTACTAGTTTCCCTGATATTTTGGGATCATTATTATCCAAGTAACTAATTCATTCTCTCCTATATATTGAGGAAATTCTCATGGAAAAGGTTAAGCAAGATTCATTGGAGAATCGGTGAAAGAATTGTGTGAAGGACTCAGCATTGAACAACAGCTTGAAGACTCATGCAGGTCTATCAAGAGGATTTGATCTTCTTCATGCAAGGATTGAGCAAGTGTGTGTGTCGGAGCCAAGGGCCATCGAAAGGAAGTTTGTGACATCAGGGCTCAGGTTGTAATCTTTACTTTCCATTAATATGATACAATAGATCTATTTCCACTTTATTGTATAATTCCTTGATCATATACATAGATTGACTGTTGAATAGATTGTGCTATCTTCACTTTGGTTGGTTTGTGTTGTCTTGGTCTTGACTGCACGAGAGCACTGGAGCGAAGTGGGAGCAACAAATACCATAGGAAGCAATAATAAGGTATGTTATTTGTTCTTGCTTCCTAGTTAATTCAATGGTCAAAATCTAGGGAAAGAGTCATGTTCTGTCTTGCTTTGTTCTAGATCCAGGTGGATCTAGGGAGATTGGTTAGTGTCTGCACCTACGGATTTATCCAATAACAAAATTGGCAACTCAACAATGTTGTAGTTCTGGGCAACATGACCATGAGGATTGAAAGCCAATTTCTGAATGACACCCTTAGGGGGGGGTCGCAGAACTGTGTCGAGGCTCGGTCGTTCGAGATGAAGAGGACCGTTGGTAGGTGGAGTCATTGGAGAGGGTTGTGCCAAAGCAGAAGGTAAATCATCAACCTTCTCCTTAGATGGAGAATAATCTTTGGCTTGAGTCGTGAGTGCAACGTTATTCTTCTTAGAATCACCAGTACACATCAAGACATATGATGTAGTAGAAGAGGATGGTTGGTCATGGATGACCAACTGATCCTGTTGTTGAGACGGGAAGGGTTGGGACAAGACAGCTGGTGTAGGTGGTTTCAGAGCTCCTTGAAGGAACTTAGTGACTTTGACACGTCGTGGACAATCCTTCGTGTAGTGATCATTACCACAGATAAGGCAAGGGTATCAGGGTTTGCGCTTGTCCTGGTCATCAATAGGAGTAGTTTTAGGTTGCTCTGCTTGAGGATTATTTTTTCCCTCCTTATTCTTGCCTCTCCCCTTCTTAGATTTGTTTTTACTGGCTGGGGTAGATTGGACAACATTTACCTCAGAAGTCTTGCTGGTGGGAGTGGCCGGAGATGGAGCATTTTGAACATTAGAAGAAGCAGATTTAGGCGTTGTTCTTGAAACAAAATGTGATTGGGCTTGGGCAGTACCAATCACACTGTCAGCTGCATGTGAGGCAGCTGGAGCAGTTGAAGTGCTGGAAGAATTAGGACGAGGTAATTCAGGTAGCAAATCACAAAGTGTTCTCGTTTATGAGTAAACAAGATCAAGATACTGAGCACGACTTATAGCTTGCTCTTCTGTGACAACGCTACCCATGGAAATGTCCTTACCAATTTCGTTCACAAATGATTTTGAAAACCATTCAGCCAGTAACTGATCAGGGAGCTCAAGTTTGATGAGACATTGTCTCCTTCGCCACTCATGGATGTGATCAGATATATGAGTTCCTTTAGTCTGTTTGAAAGAAGTCAATATCTCAGTTCTCGTGTCATAACGGATTGGTAACTGGTGATGTGTAGGGAAATCCATGGATAGGGTGTTAAAATCAGAGAAGAAACCTTGTGGCAATTCAATATACCACTTCGCAGCAGAACTGGTAAGGGTTCGTTGAAAAAGACGTAAACAAATAGAGTCATCCATCAATGAGTTGGATGAACACCATAGGTGAAAATTCATAACGTGATTGTTTGGGTCCTCTCCCACTTTGCCGTCGAATTTAGGAATGTCCAAGGGAAGCTTGGTTGGGATAACAGGCCATTGGGGAGAGTGACGAATAGGATCTTTTAAAATCCTAGACAAATTCGGAAGATCCAAGGTGGCGAGAAAGGGTAACTGTCGATTCACCTGTGGGTACTAGTGGCTTTGGGGGGGAAGCCTTGTCGGCAAACCAATAGGACCATAAGCAGTCTGCAAATAATGTGAATATCCAGGGATATTCAGTGGTGGTTGGACATGATAGTAGCTCATCGGATTATACCATGGAACAAAGGTTTGAGTTTGAGCATTTGACCCCCAAATGGGATTAAACGAACCAGGATATAGTTGTCCCATGCTAGGGGGTGTTACAGACGCAGTTGGAAACTACTACCCCCCAGTCGATTGAGAATAATTTTTCATCAACTGATTCCAATACTAGGCCAAGGATGGAGGTATGTTCTTCCCAAAAGGTGGGGTTGCTCCTCCCATTGAAGGTGGTGTGCCAATGGAGGGTAATGTTCCAATCGACATTTGCCAAGTAAGAGGGGGTTGAGTTATACTACCTTGCTGAGATTGTCCACCAACCAGGAGCTGATAAGTTGGAGTGAATGGAGGAATAGTGCCACTAGGATTAGGATTGCCAATAGAAGACGAAGAAGGTCCTCCAAAAGGAAATTGAGGGAGTGTTGGAAAACAACCGGGAAGAAAGTGCCCAAAAAAAGAAGCACCACTTGGAGAGCCCGATGGAGTTTGTGCGGGAGTAGGAACAGTAGTATTCAACGCACGGTATCCAGGTGGTAGTGTCGGATTGATGTTGGGCGTTCGCGGTGTGTTGATGGGAGCGAGACTAACTGCAGGAAATCCGGTTGGAACACTCGAAGTAGTTGCAAGATGGGCCATTTCGGCGGGGACAGTAAAGTGATAAGCGGTAGTCAAAGACACTGTCTCTAGATTAGAGATTTCGGAAATTATAGGTGGATTAATCTCAGAAATCACAGAGGAACCTGGACCAAAAAGGTCTCGTCGGAAAACACCTGTAGACAAAAAAGGATCTTGGCCTTCTATACCGGGAAAGGGTCCAGTTGGAGATCCGGAATACACAACAATTAAGTCTCTGGAAGAGTGTGCTCGCATATAACATCTCTCAGAATCAGGGTGAAGTCTAAAGTCCTCTCGAGTATTTGTAATTCGGAAACGTTCTAGAGAGTCAGTGCATTCCACTTGTGGGGTGGTGACGACTGGGACTTCACTCTGCCGAGGAGAGCCTCCAGGTGTGCTTCTGGGCAAGGGTTGTGAACCTTCCAGATTCTCTGGAGATAAACCCTGCATTCTACGTGAATGACGTGGAGGAGCTATTGTAAACGAGTGAAAAACTTCACGAAGAAAATCCTATAGTCAATCTTCGAGAAATAAACAACACGCGCTAGTAAATAAAATCTAGAAAGCAACACCAAGCAAACAAGACCTTCTAATTTTGAAGCCACTAGTTGGTGATGAAATCCAACGTCGCAACAACGAGACGAGAAGGGTCTAGGCTAGGGTGGAAAATTTACGCTGACGACCTGCTTAACGGACTTACACCCTGGTGCAAGCTCCCACACATAATCATGGGTATACCCTCCAATGAGCCCCAGTGAGTTTGGTCAACGTCAATTCCAGGTACCGTGAAGACTTTCCCCTCCACAGTCACCTCGGGTAAGAACCTAGAAAGATAGGCCACTAAGGTCACCACCAACAAAAATAAAGCCTAGGGGAACAGTCAACAGTTTGATCCACACACAAGGGCAGGGTATCTAGCTCGCAATCAACTCAAAAGGTCGGGGGGCATGGTTACATCATTGTAGCCGTTGATTACTTTACAAAATGGGCCGAGGCGATGCCGACATTTGACAACATTGGAAAGACCGTAACCTTGTTTCTTTTTAATCACATCATAGCTCATTTTGGTGTTCCCCAAGATATCGTTAGGGATCACGATATCCACTTTAGGAATTTTATGATATCTGAACTTACGGAAAAGTTGGGTCTTCACCATGATAACTCAATGCCCTATTATCCAAAAGCTAATGGCCAAGTCGAAGCGATCAACAAAGTTCTCATAACTATGCTTCGAGGAATGATAGGGATTCATAAAACAAGTTGGCACAGAATGTTGTTTTCAGCATTGTGGGCGTACCAAACATCTGTCAAGTCCGCTACTGGGTTTACACCTTTTCGGTTAGTCTATGGTGTGGAAGCCATTCTCCCTATAAAATGCGAGATACCCTCTCTGAAGCTAGCTGGTGAACTCCTACCCAACACTTCTGCTGAAGAAGAACGTCTATTGTATCTAATGCGATTAGACGAAACTCGACGTGATGCCACCCTAGTAATAGAAGCCCAGAAAAAACATGTCAAGGCCCAATATGACAAGCATGTCAAGCCTCGTGTTTTCTCCAATGGTGATCTTGTTCTTCTCTATGAACATGATCGAGATTTGTTAGGAGCTGGGAAATTCGAACCCATGTGGCGAGGTCCTTATATCATTCGCTGAGTTTTGGAAAAAGGAGCATATGATTTGGTAGATTATGATGGTATCCCTTTGAGTGAACCTAGGAATGGGTTGTACTTGAAGAAGTGCTATGCATAAAATCATCTGTGCACTAGTACTTGTATTTTTAATGTATCATACTTCTTGTGTGTTACTATAGTTTGCTTTGGTCGTTATCTAGTCTCTGCCCTTATGTGACGTTGAGTTTGATTTCTAGATGTCGGAGTCTTTGCAATTTACGCCCCCATAAACGAACTTGTCTCTTTACGAGGTGTGTGCCTCGGTTGTGCAACCAACAACATTGCATAGTATAGCGCCATTATTGAATTATTGGTTGATGCTATCTCACTCGGAATTCGTCATTTGATTGTGCGACTTGATTCACAGTTGATAGTACTACAATTAAGTAATATCTACTCTATTCGAAGTCCTACTTTGTTACGGGTGTATTTGCGAATTCGCCTCTTGGAACGTTATTTTGATCACATTGAATATCAACATATTCCTAGATGTCTAAATACATTAACAGATGCATTGGCTAATTATGTATTGGACAAACATTTGAATCATTTATAAGTCAAACACATCAAAATTCACACAATATAAGGTAAACCGGTAGAAGCCGTCTATATATATAACGATCAAAAGAGTTTTTTACAAAAAGTTTGTCCGAAGACCAAAATGTCAAAATTTGAAGCTCATAGCTTCTACAAAGTGACGTCACGGATGATGTTCACAGTAACACATGACTTCCCTAGAAACCCTACGGAGCAGTTGACTCATAGATGTTGATACCCCTACAGTATGACGTTGATCACGTCATGGAACCTCTTCCAGAGTCATGTCTGGAATGTCTGCAGTCAGGGCCTCTAGATTCTGTTCTACCACTTGATAATCCTCAACAAACTGTGGTTCTGCCTCTACCTCTCCTCACCGCTGGATGGGAGAAGTGTCAGGAGGTTTGTAAGGTCCAACATCTATGTTATCAACAAACGATTTTGTATCAGTCTTTAGATGAACGTATAAAACAAAAACATTTAAATATGATAAAATTCACAAAAACATTTGAAAAGAAAAAAAAATGTGTGTACTTCTTACCAAGGTCCCCCCACTGAGCATCCTCTGGTAATACCAAATCCGGATCTCCTCGGAAACCCAGCCCAGCATAAGTGTAGTCATCAACCATCAACATCTGTGGTTGAATCCAGTCAAATAAAGTATCATCATATTTGATGATCGGTCCTGCTACGTGCTGGGCCATGAGCTGACACCATCTCAACATCTGCGGATCTCTGGGAGCCGGTAAATTCCACTCCACATGTAGCCTTATTAATGGGACCTGCTCAAGGAAGAAGGATACCAGCAAAGATCCGTACCCAAATTGCTTCAGTTCACCTCGCCTACATTTGGTCAATTTCTTTTTTATACTGCGAAGCACAACATCTGCCCAGTTGAATACTCGAGGCTCAGTACACTCAATAGAATACTGGAAGTAACTCTGTAACGCCATGTGAGGAGAATAACTCCCAGCCATCCAAGCTATAGTGAAAAGGATAGTACGGAGGGTCAAGTCTCGTACCCCCCAGATAGCTACTTTTCCTTTCTTTCTCTCAGCCTTGGGAACATAGTGTAAATTGTAGTACTCACTCATCTTTAGCCCACCACCTCTACTACCTGTCAGGCTCACATAGTACCCCTGCCATGACAAACCAGTCAAAAAGTAAATGTCCTCAATGTCTAAGGATAGTGTGTGGACCCCCACATGAAACACCTGCTGGTCAGGGTCCCACATACACACCAGGTACTCTAATAGTCTGACTTGGGCCCTCATGCCCGGGATGCGAAAGTACTTCAAGATCCCACAGTCTCTCAAAGAAGATATGGTAGGTGGATGATTTTTGACCATTGCATTGTCTTCTTCATGTTCCCTTTCGCGCCATTCAAGCACCATGTTGATGGCCAATTATCTGCATAAGAGACACAACAAGAAGATTAGCAACTATTTTCATGAATCCATTCTTTTTCAATGGCTAAATTTTAAAAAACAAATTGGGCTTTGCGGTTCTCATAGGTTCCCTGTGTGCACAGTGCGAGAACCTCACAGGTGGCCTTAGGCTCACCTGCGAGAACACCTCATTCTCGCAGGCCCCGTATAGCCTGCCTGCGAGAATGGCAACGCGCATGTAAGGCTTGGAAAATCAACTTAAAAATGAAATTTTAACCAATGAAATTACAAAATTAAACCATGAAAGTGTTAAGGATGAAGATCCTACCTAACTGTCGCAGACGGCTCACTGAATGGTCTCTCGTAGCTCCCACAATCTGACGCCGAACTTGGAGGGTAAAAGAGGGGTTTTTTGAGCTTAATAGTGGAAATGTAAAATGATGTGGTAAAAAGAGTATTTACTCCTTTTATTTACTTTTACTATATCATTTTGGTTTTTGATGATTATTTATCGATTAAACCCTAAACCCTAATGTCATGTTGAGTGTAACTCTTGCAGGCGTGATGACTTTGATGATCAAATACAGAGATACAGACATGTTTTTCTTTGTTATCGCGTGTTTTTGATTGTTTTTATGGTTTTTATATAAAAACCTCGAGCATGGTCTTTGTTCGTTCTTGCACTCATAAATACATGAGAACGTGATCGAGCGTACTTTTATCACTTTTTCGGGCTCAACAAGGTTATATGAAAAAGGAACCCCCCTGGAGTCCTCTTTAAGCTCTTTTCAGACTCTCTAAACATGAAAAGATCGCCGAGCGACCTTGCTATTTTCACGCTCGATAAAGTATTTGAAGTAAGCGTATGGTGAGCGATAATTTATCTCTTTTTCGGTCTCATTCAGACTATTTTACGAAAAAGGAACTGAGAGAGTTCTCTTTTAAGTGTTTTTCCAAACTCTATAATCTTGAAAAACCTTCGAGTTTTCTAGCTCTGGACTCGTTAAACAAACATTGCTAGACCCGTGATGGGACCGAACCACTCCTTTTTAGGGTTCATTAAAGATACTCCGAGGGACTCATCCGAAGGATGAGATTACATCAACAAGCATATGTTATCCTTCTCAAGCTTGTGTAAAAATAAAGAGGTACTCACCAGAAATGGTGGGGGAAAATTTGGGAAAGGGATATGTTTTCATCTTCGTATTCATTGGCAGTAAGTGTCGCTCTTGAACATGACACCCCCTATTCATCATTTGAAGCCAGTTTGGGAAATCCATTTGTCTCTCATTCAATTTTCTACAAGGTCATTCCTTGTGTCGTCTTTGAGTCAATGCTGCCAAATCATTGGTCGTATCATTCATATGTTCAAGAGAAGTCCATCTGAAACCTATATTGAGTCGGCCATCTGCAGTTATCCATTCTCTCCATGTCAGCCTTCCCTGTGTCCAGTCCAATTCATGTCATACTCTGTTTCACCATCAAAATATGTTACTCATTTCATGTCATTGATAGGGATACATCAAGGCCCTCTTGTGACGAGTTTTGTTCCATCGACTTCAGCTCATTATCTAGAATCAAGACTTAGAAATTATTTGATACCTTGGAGCTTGCATGCCTCAATGGCAGGTTTCCTTGCTTTTGACAGTGGGTTCACATCATTGACCCCTGATATAAATATTCCATCGGATGTTCGACTTCAACTCATTTATTCACACTCGATGGATTGTACTATGGTACCTTGGGATTCATTGACATCAATGGTGATTTCCCTCGCACTTGTTAACGGTTACATCAATGACCGGTAATCAAGTGGTTTCTGCCATGTTCGACTTCGACACATGTAATCACATGGTTAGATTTGTACTTTGGGAAACAAGATTGAAGACCTTGGATATCATCTTTGTGATCCAGGTTGCGATGCAGTATGTATAATTTGTGACACATAGATCCACTGTGTATGTCTCGTGGCTATGTTGTCTTGATTTGAAATTTCTCGCATAGATCCATAGTGTATTCCAGTGGCTATGCTATATTTTGACGGCATGGATCCACAGTGTATGATTGGTGGCCATGACCCATGTCTATAATGTCATCCGTCTGTTATATGAGTATGGGAATGCCTACCTCGGAATTGATATATATGATATTCTGCAGATGCTTGGTTGTTCGCAGGTTTCCAATTAGGTGTGCTCCTGGTGCTCGACACACACATGCAGCTTACAAAGTCTATCGGTTGTCACTAGTTCCAACCTCATACTTTGGGGGGAATTCTGTTACCCATGATTTTGGTCATCATGATGATGTATTGATGATGGTGTACTCAGGCTCTTCATAAGAACTTTCTCCTGAGAAAAGTTACTTTCTTCTCTTTCGAGAAATATCATTTTTGAAGATGAATTCTCGATGCTTCTAGAAGGGAATCTTCTAGAAGGATGAGATGGCGTTCGAATGGTTATCCTAGTACTGGTTTCCCTGATATTTTGGGATCATTCTTATCCAAGTAACTAATTCATTCTCTCCTATATATTGAGGGAATTCTCATGGAAAAGGTTAAGCAATATTCATTGGAGAATTGGTGAAAGAATTGTGTGAAGGACTCAACATTGAACAACAGCTTGAAGACTCTAGCAGGTCTATCAAGAGTATTTGATCTTCTTCATGCAAGGATTGAGAAAGTGTGTGTGTCGGAGCCAAGGGCCATCGAAAGGAAGTTTGCGACATCAAGGCTCAGGTTGTAATCTTTACTTTCCATTAATATGATACAGTGGAGTTATTTCCAGTTTATTGTATAATTCCTTGATCATATACATAGATTGACTATTGAATAGATTGTGCTATCTTCACTTTGGTTGGTTTGTGTTGTCTTGGTCTTGACTGCACGAGAGCACTGGAGTGAAGCGAGAGCAACAAAGACCATAGGAAGCGATAAGAAGGTATGTTATTTGTTCTTTCTTCCTAGTTAATTCAATGGTCAAAATCTAGGGAAAGAGTCATGTTATGTCTTGCTTTGTTCTAGATCCAGGTGGATCTAGGGAGATCGGTTAGTGTCTGCACCTATGGATTTATCCAATAACAGACTTGTATTGATATCTATATGGAATTCCTTCTCCCCCTATCTAATATCTCCTTTAATCATAGTCCTTCACTCCAAACCCCATCGGCCATGGGATACACCCAGTGCCGAATGTTGTGCGTAAACAGGGGGGCATACTTTCCCCCCCCCTAGGATCCTCCAAGGAAAGCACCCGATGGACATGGCACAAATAGAGTGATAATATATATGAGTGCCTTTAGTTTGTTTGAAAGAAGTCAATATCTCGGTTCTCATGTCAGAACGGATCGGTAACTGGTAATGTGTAAGGAAATCCATGGCTAGGGTGTTAAAATCAGAGAAGAAACCTCGTGGAAATTCGATATACCACTTCGCAGCAGAACTGATAAGGGTTCGTTGAAAAAGACGTAAACGAATAGAGTCATCCATCAATGAGTTGGATGAACACCATAGGTGAAAAGTCATAATGTGATTGTTTGGGTCCTCTCCCACTTTTCCGTCGAATTTAGGAATGTCCGAGGGAAGCTTGGCTGGGATAACAGGCCATTGGGGAGAGTGACGAATAAGATCATTTAAAATCCTAGACAAATCTGGAAGATCCAAGGTGGCGAGAAAGGGTAACTGTCGATTCACCTGCAGGTACCAGTGGATTTGGGGAGGAAGCCTTGTCGGAAAACCAGTAGGACCATAAGCAGTCTGCAAATAATGTGAATATCCAGGCATATTCGGTGGTGGTTGGACAGGATAGTAGCTCATCGGATTATACCATGGAACAGAGGTTTGAGTTTGAGCATTCGACCCCCAAATGGGATTAAACGAACTGGGATATAGTTGTGCCATGCTAGGGGGTGTTACGGACGCAGTTGGAAACTACTGCCCCCATGTCGATTGAGAAGAATTTTGCATCAACTGATTCCAATACTGGGCCAAGGATGGAGGTATGTTCTTCCCACAAGGTGGGGTTGCTCCTCCCATTGAAGGTGGTGTGCCAATGGAGGGTAATGTTCCAATCGACATTTGCCAACTAAGAGGGGGTTGAGTTATACTACCTTGCTGAGATTGTCCACCAACCAGGAGTTGATAAGTTGGAGTGAATGGTGGAATAGCGCCACCAGGATTAGGATTTCTAGTAGAAGACGAAGAAGGTCCTCCAAAAGGAAATTGAGGGAGTGTTGGAAAAAAACCGGGAAGAAAGTGCCCAGAAGAAGAAGGAACACTTGGAGAGCCCGATGGAGTTTGTGCGGGAGTAGGAATAGTAGTATTCAATGCACGATATCCAGGTGGTAGTGTCAGATTGACGTTGGGCGTTCACAGTGTGTTGATGGGAGCGAGACTAACCGCAGGAAATCCGACTGGAACACTCGAAGTAGTTGCAAGATGGGCCATTTCGGTAGGGACAATAAAGTGATAAGCGGTAGTCAAAGACACTGTCTCTAGATTAGAGATTTCAGAAATTACAGGTGGATTAATCTCAGAAATCACAGAGGAACCTGGACAAAAAAGGTCTCGTTGGAAAACACTTGTAGACCAAAAAGGATCTTGGCCTTCTATACCGGGAAAGGGTCCAGTTGGAGATCCAGAATACACAACAATTAAGTCTCCGGAAGAGTTTGCTCATATATAACGTCTCTCAGAATCGGGGTTAAGTCGAAAGTCCTCTTGAGTAGTTGTAATTTGAAAACATTCTAGAGAGTCAGTGCATTACACTTGTGGGGTGGTGACGACTGAGACTTCACTCTGCCGAGGAGAGCCTCCTAGTGTGCTTCTGGGCAAGGGTTGTGAACCTTCCAGATGCTCTGGAGATAAACCTTGCATTCTACGTGAACGACGTGGAGGAGCTATTGTAAACGAGTGAAAAACTTCGCGAAGAAAATCCTATAGTCAATCTTCGAGAAACAAACAACACACGCTAGTAAATAAAATCTAGAAAGCAACACCAAGCAAACAAGACCTTCTAATTTTGAAGCCACTAGTTGGTGATGAAATCCAACGTCACAACAATGAGACAAGAAGGGGTTGGGCTAGGGTGGAAAAGTTACGTTGATGACCTGCTTAACGGACTTACACCCTGGTGCAAGCTCCCACACATAATCGTGGGTATACCCTCAAATGAGCCCGAGTGAGTTTGGTCAACGTCAATTCCAGGTACCATGAAGACTTTCCCCTCCACAGTCACCTCGGGTAAGAACCTAGAAAGATAGGCCACTAAGGTCACCACCAACAAAAATAAAGCCTAGGGGAACAATCGACAGTTTGATCCACACGCAAGGGTAGGGTATCTAGCCCACAATCAACTCAAAAGGTCGGGAGGCATGGTTACATCATTGTAGCCGTTGATTACTTTACAAAATGGGCCGAGGCGATGCCGACATTTGACAACATTGGAAAGACCATAGCCTTGTTTCTTTTTAATCACGTCATAGCTTGTTTTGGTGTTCCCCAAGCTATTGTCAGGGATCACGGTAGCCACTTTAGGAATTTTATGATATCTGAACTTACGAAAAAGTTGGGTCTTCACCATGATAACTCAACGCCCTATTATCCACAAGCTAATGGCCAGGTCGAAGTGATCAACAAAGTTCTCATAACTATGCTTCGACGAATGATAGGGATTCATAAAACAAGTTGGCACACAATGTTGTTTTCAACATTGTGGGCGTACCAGACATCTGTCAAGTCCGCTACTGGGTTTACACCTTTTCGGTTAGTCTATGGTGTGGAATCCATTCTCCCTATAAAATGTGAGATACCCTCTCTGAAGCTAGTTGTTGAACTCCTACCCAACACTTCTGCTGAAGAAGAACGTCTATTGTATCTAATGCGATTAGACGAAACTCGACGTGATGCCACCCTAGTAATAGAAGCACAGAAAAAGCATGTCAAGGCCCAATATGACAAGCATGTCAAGCCTCGTGTTTTCTCCGAAGGTGATCTTGTTCTTCTCTATGAAGAGGATCAAGATTTGTTAGGAGCTGGGAAATTCGAACCCATGTGGCGAGGTCCTTATATCGTTTGCTGAGTTTTGGAAAATGGAGCATATGAGTTGGTATATTATGATGGTATCCCTTTGAGTGAACCTAGGAATGGGTTGTACTTGAAGAAGTACTATGCATAAAATCATCTGTGCACTAGTACTTGTATTTTTAATGTATCATACTTCTTATGTGTTACTATAGTTTGCTTTGTTTGTTATCTAGTCTCTGCCCTTATGTGACGTTGAGTTTGATTTCTAGATGTCGGAGTCTTCGCTACCCTATAATGGCTTCGCTGATGGTGCTATCCGTAGTACTCAGAACCTTGCTTCTGCTGCGTGAGCAATTTACGCCCCTATAAACGAACTTGTCTCTTTACGAGGTGTGTGCCTCGGCCGTGCAACCAACAACATTGCAGAGTATAACGTCGTTATTGAATTATTGGTTGATGCTATCTCACTCGGAATTCGTCATTTGATTGTGCGACTTGATTCACAGTTGATAGTACTACAGTTAAGTAATATCTACTCTATTCAAAGTCCTACTTTTTTACGGGTGTATTTGCGAATTCGCCTCTTGGAATGTTATTTTGATCACATTGAATATCAACATATTCCTAGATGTCTAAATACATTAACAGATGCATTGACTAATTATGTATTGGACAGACATTTGAATCATTTATAAGTCAAACACATCAAAATTCACACAATATAAGGTAAACCGGTAGAAGCCGTCTGTATATATAACGATCAAAAGAGTTTTTTACAAAAAGTTTGTCCGAAGACCAAAATGTCAAAATTTGAAGCTCATAGCTTCTACAAAGTGACGTCATGGATGACGTTCAAGGTAACACACGACTTCCCTAGAAACCCTATGGAGCAGTCGACTCATAGATGCTGATACCCCTACAGTATGACGTTGATCGTGTTATGGAACCTCTTCTAGAGTCATGTCTGGAATGTCTGCTGTCAGGCCGTCTAGATTCTGTTCTACCACTTGATAATCCTTAGCAAACTGTGGTGTTGTCGCTACCTCTCATCGCCGCTGGATGGGAGAAGTGTTAGGAGGTCTGTAAGGTCCAACATCTGTGTTATCAACAAACGATTTTGTATTAGTATTTAGACGAACGTATAAAACAAAAAATTTGAATATGATAAAATTCACAAAAACATTTGAAAAGAAAAAAAAATGTGTGTACTTCTTACCAAGGTCCCCCCACTGAGCATCCTCTGGTAATACCAAATCTAGATCTCCTCAGAAATCTAGCCCAGCATAAGCGTAGTCATCAACCATCAACATCTGTGGTTGAAGCCAGTCAAAGAAAGTATCATCATATTTGATGATCGGTCCTGCTACGTGCTGGGCCATGAGCTGACACAATCTGGGCCATGAGCTGGAAGATTTGGGAAAGGGATATGTTTTCATGTTTGTATTGATTGGCAGTAAGTGTCGCTCTTCAACATGACACCCCCTATTCATCATTTGATGCCAGTTTGGGAAATCCATTTGTCTCTCATTCAATTTGCTACAAGGTCATTCCCTGTGTCGTCTTTGAGTCAATGCTGCCAAATCATTGGTCGTGTCATTCATATGTTCAAGAGAAGTCCATCTGAAACCTATATTGAGTCGGCCATCTGCAGTTATCCATTCTCTCTGTGTCGACCTTCCCTGTGTCTAGTCCAATTCATGTCATACTCTGTTTCACCTTCAAAATATGTTACTCATTTCATGTCATTGATAGGGATACATCAAGGCCCTCCTGTGACGAGTTTTGTTCCGTCGACTTCAGCTCATTATCCAGAATTAAGACTTAGAAATTATTTGATACCTTGGAGCTTGCATGCCTCAATGGTAGGTTTCCTTGCTTTTGAAAATGGGTTCACATCATTGACCCCTGATCTAAAGATTCCATCGGATGTTCGACTTCAACTCATTTATTCACACTCGATGGATTGTACTATGGTACCTTGGGATTCATTGACATCAATGGTGATTTCCCTTGCACTTGTTAACGGTTACATCAATGACCGGTAATCAAGTGGTTTCTGCCATGTTCGACTTCGACACATGTAATCACATGGTTAGATTTGTACTTTGGGAAACGAGATTGAAGACCCTGGATATCATCTTTTTGATCCAGGTTGTGATGGAGTATGTATAATTTGTGACACATAGATCCACTGTGTATGTCTCGTGGCTATGTTGTCTTGATTTGAAATTTCTCGTATAGATCCATAGTGTATTCCGGTGGCTATGCTATATTTTGACAGCATGGATCCACAGTGTATGATTGGTGGCCATGACCCATGTCTATAATGTCATCTGTCTGTGATCTGAGTATGGGAATTCCTACCTTAGAATTGATATATATGATATTCTGCAGATGCTTGGTTGTTCGCAAGTTTCCAATTAGGTGTGCTCCTGGTTCTCGACACACACATGCAGCTTACAAAGTCTATCAGTTGTCACTGGTTCCAACCTCATACTTTGGGGGGCATTCTGTTACCCATGATTTTGGTCATCATGATGATGTATTGATGATGGTGTACTCAGGATCTTCATAAGAACTTTCTCCTGAGAAAAGTTACTTCTTCTCTTTCCAGAAATATCATTTTTGAACAAGGTTCGCAGGATGCTAGTATATTTGCCTGCGAGAATGCTTGATTCTCGTAGGTTGCCTTAAGCCAGGGTGCGAGAATTTCACACTGTTTTGAACTGCTAGGGTGCGATATCTTCCTAAAGTAAGGAAAAAGATGAATTCTCGATGCTTCTAGAAGGGAATCTTCTAGAAGGATGAGATGGCATTCGAATGGTTATCCTAGTACTGGTTTCCCTGATATTTTGGGATCATTCTTATCCAAGTAACTAATTCATTCTCTCCTATATATTGAGGGAATTCTCATGGAAAAGGTTAAGAAAGATTCATTGGAGAATTGGTGAAAGAATTGTGTGAAGGACTCAGCATTGAGCAACAGCTTGAAGACTCTAGCAGGTCTATCAAGAGGATTTGATCTTCTTCATGCAAGGATTGAGCAAGTGTGTGTGTCGGAGCCAAGGTCCATCGAAAGGAAGTTTGCGACATCAAGGCTCAGGTTGTAATATTTACTTTCCATTAATATGATACAGTAGAGCTATTTCCACTTTATTGTATAATTCCTTGATCATATACATAGATTGACTATTGAATAGATTGTGCTATCTTCACTTTGGTTGGTTTGTGTTGTCTTGGTCTTGACTGCACGAGAGCACTGGAGTGAAGCGGGAGCAACAAAGACCATAGGAAGCGATAATAAGGTATGTTATTTGTTCTTTCTTCCTAGTTAATTCAATGGTCAAAATCTAGGGAAAGAGTCATGTTCTGTCTTTCTTTGTTCTAGATCTAGGTGGATCTAGGGAGATCGGTTAGTGTCCGCACCTATGGATTTATCCAATAACAGACTTATATTGATATCTATATGGAATTCCTTCTCCCCCCATCCAATATCTCCTTTAATCATAGTCCTTCACCCCAAACCCCATCGACCTTGGGCTACACCCAGTTCCGAATGCTGTGTGTAAACAGGGGGGCATACTTGCCCCCCCCCCTAGGATCCCCCAAGGAAAGCGCCCGACGCACATGGCACAATTAGAGCACTACTACGAGGGATATTCAGATGCAGTTGTCATATCTGA
>ML785584.1:262353-277117 GCA_009831015.1 Picea engelmannii
CTGGATTTAGTTTGGCAAGGCAGGCGAGGTAATTAAGCTACATCCTAACCTACTGTCATAAGGCACTCAACCCAGATTACACAGTTGGGTTGAAAATTTATTCTTTCTAGGGGCTATCTGATCAGGATTAGATGGTCTGATCATATGTATTCACTAGTTCTAACCTAGGGGCTATCTGATCAGGATTAGATGGTCTGATCAGATGTATTCACTAACCTATCAACATTGAAAATTTAAAAGAACTTGGTCATGTTTGAACGGTATGACCAAGTTGTTATTATTGCATGGGGCTTTTGTTTCCATTCTTTTATGCCCTCTTTTTCTTTTCTTTTCTTTTTCTTTCTTTTTTCTTTTTCTTTCTTTTTTATTTTCACAAATTATTTGAAGAAATGAAATATCGTTTGTCAACGAGATCACCAGATACAGAATAAATCCAAGTCATGAGTTGATTCCCATAATTTATGGGGTGATAACAACAGGGTTACCAAAGTCTGAAGGAAACAGTGTCATCATGGTGATTGTTGATAGAATGACCAAGTACACACACTTTTGTGCTCTCTCTCATCCCTTCAAATCTAGTACAGTTTCCACTGCATTCATGGAGACAGTTCAAAAGCTACATGGTAGCCCAAAGATTATTGTAAGTGACAGAGGTCCCATCTTCATTGAACATTTTTGGACATAATTATTTTCTTGTTTGGGTACTCAATTGGCTCATAGCTCATCCTATCATCCTCAATCTGATGGACAAACCAAGATAGTGAACAAATGTCTAGAATGATACCTTCATTGCTTTGTCTCTGATAAACAAACACAATGGTTTAAATGGTTACCCTTGGCAGAATGGCGGTGTTATCACTGAAATTTCGTCCGCACATGGTTACAAGAACTCAACACCGTCAAACAGTGATGAAGTCATCCATGGACCTGAATTAACACCAAGGCATTCATAAAAGGGTCAAAAACTATACAAAGTAGTGAAAAATTGAAGGGAGTTATGAAAACACTGGGCGCACATGCACATGCTCGGAACAGGAATGCAGAAATCATGCACATGCTCACGATGCGCGATTGTTATTGCAAAAAGCCGTCCACCTGAGAAACGACACATTTATGAAAGTGGTCGGCCTCCCACCCACTGATGGTTCAGCTCCCAAGCTGATTTGACACTCAAATCTAGACTGGATTCGACTGGAGGGTTGGTCAAAGACCTAGAAATGCCCTAATTCGCCTCTTTTCACACTACAAACCAGTTAAACAATATCTCAAAGGAATGCTATAAAAAGGCCATGGATGCACCTCATTTTTCAAGGAATTCATAGTAATGTTATGCTGCCATTATTCTCTTGAGGAATCCATCCTTTTCAAGAGTATATTTTCACCATTGCATTGGGCAATCCACCTCACCCCTTGAGTGGATTTGCAGAGAGTTCTTTCATCATTTTCCAGTTTTATTTGTTGTAAGAAGAGCTTGCTAGTGGGGGTCCAAGAGTCCTCCCTTGGAGGAAGAAGGGACTCATAGTCCCCTTTCTTCTTGGTGTATTACTTCACTAATAGATCAGCCTCATCATTGGTGACATGGGTCTTATGGTTCTTTTTGTTTCTATGTCCCTATGCTCATGAATTTAGTTATTATTGCATTTCTTAGTTTAATTCTTAGTTGTTGTTTTCTATTTCTTTCCCTAACTCTTTTCCTTACAACTATCATGCTCAGAAAACCAAATTGAGCTTTCAAGAACCTCTATTTTTCTCACTAAAGTGACGGAAGAGGTGCAATAGATTGGCGACTCCACTGGGGATAGGTATCAATTTCCTACCCATTTGGGTTTTTCTTTCTCTTCTTTTAGTTTGTTTAACTTGTTGGTACACTAACCGACCTAGGCCGACCTGCCACTCAACCAATTCCAAGTTGAATTGAGAGAAATCCATCCCGATTTTTCATTCTCGGCTGTGTCTCATATATGTGCGGGTTTTTAGCCCCACAGAAGCACATCGTGCGCACATGCACCTAAATCACAGCTCTGTTCTGTGCACGTGCGCTCATTGACTTTTCTTTGTTCGTGCACATGCGCTCTGTGTGCCTCTGTCTCCACTAAGACCCACGCATATGTACAAAAATTCACATTGTAAAGTTGTTGAGATGTGGGGAAGGCCATTTGCCTTCTTAAAAATGATTTCAAGCATGTTTTAAAGCTGCACCACACTTAGTCCCCTCATCATATAAAAGGGGTTAGTCAAAAACACATAGGCACTTAGGAGGCTAAAATTAGTTTCCCTTCTTTGCTTTCATTTTTTTCCACATGGATGGCTTGTTTTGACTCACAAGTTGGAAATTATTTTTAATCACATTTAACTTGCATTGGGACTGGAATTTGAATAACAATCACTTAGTATGCTCTTCTCTCGTGCCTCCAAGCGATCTTGAGAATCATAAAAAGATTGTGAAACGATTTCATCTCCCTTAAGAACATTAAAACCTTTAGGAGAAGACAACAACCCTTCTTGGGACTCCTCTTAGTTTACTTTTTCAAACACATCTTAATATTGTAACAGGCCCATACATGCCCACATGCTACAAAGATAGGATAGTGTTGAAATTTACTTTCTTAGATCAAATCACTAGGGAAGTTTAAAGGTTTTGTAATGGGACCATACATGCCCACATGATCAATATAGGATAGTTTCAAAGCTTTTCTTAGATTACATCACAATAGGGAGTTAAAAGGATAGTAACGGACCCACATGTCCACATGCTATCTTCCTAGGGACTTTTGAATTACACAAGGTTGTACCAAAGACACTTAGTTAATTAGGTAATCAAACACTTGTAAGGACCAAGCGAAGTCCACATGTAGCAAGGTGACACCTAATTCACTAAAAAATGGCACACTTTCACTCACACACAAAAGTCACTTATCACTCACATAGCTTCTTCTTGAAACGTGGAGGTCAAAGTAAATTTCCTCCAAAGGGATTCCGAAAACACCCCACCCTTTTCTTGACGAAACTATCCACTCTCATTTTTAATCAACGAGGTTGGTTTGCACCCCGAACCTCCCAAAACAACTACATCTAAAATATTTCTAAAAACTCACTAAGTTTTCCTCCACAGGAGGTAGCAAAAGAAATTTTTTAGTCTATGTAGGATTTCAGGGATAGGCATCCAAATAACTCCCCGTTATCTGGTTCTCACATTGTCAAAACCATAGAAGTTGTCAAATAGGGAACTGAAAATCCTCCGAGTCAAGTGTTCCTAATACCATAAGGCAGGGAAATACCCGTGAAGGGTTGAAGGCCGAGGTCCAGTTTTTCTATGCGTCCCCCCTTGAGGCACCCACCTCTTGGACATGATCCAGCCCGTGACCCATTTCTTAGGCCAAAAATCTAAATGCCACAATTTGACCGAGGTACCTAGTGACCAAATTTTAGGACATCTACCATGGTGGAAATTGTGGGCTACAATTGCACCCTGATTGGATTTTGTGTGGATATTGGGAAATATTGCCAGCTCTTTTGGGATATTCCCCCTTTACCCCTCATTATAACCAATTATTTCATCCTTCACTAGTTTCTCTTCTAGTGACTTCAGACCCCACTGTTGAGTACTATTGGAAGGTCTAGAGTTATTTGAGAGGAAGGATGTTACGTCTTCTAAGACACGAGCATTTGTTTTCTTTTGATTTCCCACATGGACAAAACCCACTTACCCACATATATATGCTTCTTTTTCAAAACACATTTTATGTATGATGCACATCTGATTACAGTTTCATTTGGATATATATATTGTGTAACATTCAATGCAAAGGCTCTTGTTCCTATATTACTCTCACCACTATTTTCACACATTAATGCAACTAGTTGGACATCATAGGGGACCCACAGAACCCTCGTCATTCACAATGCTTGCTAAACCTCCCTCCTATCTTAGGGGGAGTGTCTAGTCTTACCCACTCATCAACACCTCCTTCACACACTCCTGTGAATGCTACTGTATTAGGATCAACTTTACTTGGTTCTACATTACTTGGGTCCACTTCCCAAGGTCATCCATTCACTCGCTCTCCTTTACACGGAAGAGGGGGACCAACTTCCTCTCAAGGAGGAAGCACCAACCCACCTAGCCCCCCTCAAGGGTCAGGTTCACAACACACTCACACCATGGCCGGAGCTAATCCTCCTCCCCCACTACAGATGCCATATTTGGCCTCTCTCAACATACCAAATCTCAACAAACTCACCAATGATCCTATATTGCATGACCCCACATGGCCTGCAATGCCCACCAAACTACCTTCGGACATACCAAAGTTTGAAGGAAATGTAGGCGATGACCCTGCCAACTATGTCATGAACTTTCACCTATGGTTCTCCTCCAATAGCATTATGGATGATTCCATCAGACTGTGCTTATTCCAACGCACACTCACTGGCCCATCGACCAAATGGTATGTAGAAGAAAAATCAGGGTCCCATGCAACTTTTGAGTCATTGGCCAAAGAATTCTTGACCTTCTTCCAATTACCCATCCTCCACGACAATGGTCTAAAACTACTTTCTAATTTCAAACAAACCTCAACCACACATATCGATGACCACATTCACGAGTGGCGTAGGCGACATAGTTTGTGCAAAGAAGAAACCACTAAGCAACAGTGTCTCTTCTGGTTTCTTAGATCACTTGTCTCTCTCCTTGGTAAGGATGTAGCTTCCACCTTCCCTCAATCTGAAGAGGAAGCCATCAGCAAGGCCCAATAGTATGACCTCATCTATGCATAGTCAGGGTATTTATACACTGTACTTCCTAATCTTCCAAAACCTGTGCCATTTGGCCAAGAAAAACATGGGATGTCTCACTCAGCAGACGGACTGATTGGTACCACCACTCACCATGGTCCACAAACCCAACCACCACCGATGTATGGGACACCTCAATACCCGTCGGCATACGGGGGCACTTCTTATTACCCCCCACCCCCTTATCAAAAACCATACCCTGTCACGATACCTCCACCCATCAGTGGACCACCGCTTGCACCCCCCATACATCCACCTATTCAAACAAACTCTGGTACCCCCTCTACCTCAGCTTATAGTACTAGAGAAATCACTACTCCTTCCTATGTACCTTATGGATCGTTACCACCACAGAATTCGTACTTCCCATTTCTTGGTCCCCCACAACCCATGGCTCCCCCCCATCCTCATGCGGGGGTGAATTTTGTTCAACCCTCTGTCGTTCAACAATACCAAAATTTTGAACAGATGAATACGACCAATCCAACCCATCCATCGAACAATGCCAAGAATAAAGGACAGAACAAGAATAACAACAACCCAGGTCAAGGTGGGAATCAACCCCAACAACACCAATCCACTGGGGGCAACCAAAACCTGGGGCATCAAAACCCCCAGGGGGGAAATAATAATAAACGCCAAGGGAGAAATAACAATAATGTTAAAACCAACTTCCCTTGTGCCCTTTGTGGTGAGTTCGGCCATTACACTCATCAGTGCCCCCAAATCATTGATTTCAAACAGTTGAAAGACTCTGGTAGTCTTCCCCATCCTCCAACACCGCCTACCCCTCAGCAGGCACCACAACAATATGTGCAACAACCCCCTCTTGTCGTGCTGCAGAATCCTATTCCCCATCAAGGTGTGATAAACACCCAATAGGACACACAATATCCTCCACCTCAAGTGGGACTATACCTCAACCCCAACAATCTAGCAGATCACACAATTCTCCTCACTAGTGAGGAAGAAATCCTTCTGCAAACACGTAATCGTCAGTATCATGCACCCATTGAGTCTCCTCTTATCCCTCTAGAGACAAATCCTACATTGAAAGGACCCCCGTTAGTGATTCCTTGCCCTTCCTTCGAACCACTGCTTCACATCCCTTGCATCCCCTTGCGCAGGAATGTCCACAACCCATAGGCTAGGGAAGCTCATAACTATAGTTTGGTAGATGACTTAGCACAATCCCCGGCTGCCATGTCAGTGTTGGAGGTCCTCTAGACTTGTCCTACTCAGCGGAAATCATTACTTTCCACCTTGGGGGCAATTGACCCCACAGATACCCGACTCATTACCTTTGATCTTGACAGCAGAGAACCTCACCTTCCCACTTTGATCGCTTTTCAAATACCAGTAAAAATATGAAACATCACAGTTCATCAGTGTATCATCAATGAAGGTGCATCTACATGCATTATGTCCAAAATGGTATGGAAAAAGCTTGGTTCCCCCAAACTCATACCTTCCGCCATCACCTTACGAGCTTATGACGGACAATCATCATCTCCGGAAGGGCTCTTCTAAAATGTCCCCGTTGAACTCGGGGGAAAGACTATCCTCATCGACATCAAAGTTATCGATTCCCCACTCGATTATAACATCCTGTTCGGTCGTAGTTACATGTACGCTATGAAGGTAGTGGCATCTTCCATCTTTCAGACAATGATGTTCCCTCACAATGGGAAGATCGTTAGCATTGACCAAGTCTCACATTACAAGCCTAATCCATCTGCCAACATCAATAACATTCTTCCTCTCATTCACACAAGCCATGACGCATATCCACTCGTCGAGATGGGTCCTGGGATTTTTAAATATCCATCCTTGTTAGGAACATACCATGGAGCACCACCACTCCTTCATCCTTCCAATCAAGTATGTGTCATATCATCTAACGGAACTCACACAGAGGATACCCTTCCTCCTATCGAGGCTTCTATCATATCTGACATCCCACTTGTTGCAGCACTCCCCCCTCAAGAACCTCCTGCACACTCGTCGACCCCACTAGTCCACGATTCCACATCTCCCCAAGGCCATATCCCAGTTTGGGAGACAGTTCTCCAAGCCATCACCCAAATTCCCTTCTTTTACCCTCCACCAGGCATCGAATCTTTTCAGGTAGCCGCAATGCTCACCCTACCTAATATGGTGTTAGCAATCCTAGTTTGGTATTTACACCCACCAGAGATGGTCCCTCAACCATCCCTCCCCCCCAAANAAGGAATCCCCATGACGATTCCCATACTTACCCCCACCACACCCCCACTCACTCAACCCCCTACCACAACTGGGGGCAGGAGAAAGAAAAAAGAACCCACAGCTCCACTTCCTCCATGCATCCAACCTCCTTGCGCACTATGTGAGAAAGAGGGACACCAAACCAACAATTTCCCATCTCTACCAGAGTTACGGAATTTGATCCCACTCAATCACACTCCCCCAACACTCGCCACTATGGCCAGTCCTGCCACTACCACCCTGCATTCCAGTAGTAAAGTGTTGCGGACCAAATTTGCTTACGCTATATGTTCAGAATATGGCCTTTATACCCACTGTTTGCACCCAATTCGTCACTTGGTGAGCAAATCGAGGGTTCTTACATGCCCAGTTGGGATCTGCTAGGCATGACAGCTGTAGGGTAAAAGGTTAGAAAGAGAACAACAAGGTTATAAACAAGAATTAAACTAAAACGAAATAAAAATATGAGTATATCACGAAAATGAAAAATAAATACAAATGGACCAATATCACCAATGTATAAACTGATCTATTGATGAAATCCAAAGGAACAATGAAGAAAGGGGACTTGGGTCCCTTCTTTCTCCAATGGAAGGCTCTTGAGGCCCTCACAAGCTTTCTCTCCTTACAATGAAAAGATGAAAATGTGGGTGAAATAACTCCAAGATTATCCACTCAAGAGAGGGGTGGATAGCTCTATGAAATGCTACCTATGTGTTCTTGTCAAAGAATGAGTCCTTAACAATCTTGGCAGCATAACAATGCATAGAATTCCTTGAGAAAGTGATGGTTATTCATGGCTTTTTATAGCCTAGCATTAGGTGTTTATGTAACCTCTTTGGAGTGTGAAAAGGGGCTCTTTAGGGCTCAATTAGGTCTTTGACCAACCCACCATGCGGATTGAGCTCGGATTTGGTGTCAAATCGACTTGGGAGTTGATCCATTAGTGGTTGGGAGGCCGACCAATTTCAATAAATGCGCCGTTTAGCAAGTGCGTGGGTTTTTCGCCCAACAACTGCACATTGTGCGCGCATGCACGCATTGTACGTTGTTGTTACGCTCATATGCGCGCGCACCCCAGTTCTGTAAAGCGCCCTTCAATTTTTTGGTCATTTTGTATAGTTTTTTACCCTTTTGCAATGCTGTGGAATTAATCTTGTGCCATGAATGACTTCAGTCCTGTTTTCATGATGCGAAGTTCTTGTCGCCATGTGCGGATGAAATTTCTGTGATAACAGATGCCCCCTGATGGATGAGGTTAGGAGCACACGTATAATCGAAATCCATCAATGTTTCTTTTACTGAGAATGGTGTTGTAAGGGAGAGCAAGAGTGGGACCGTGTAGAGCAATCCTTTGGAGAAGAAAGGAACCTGTAGATCCTGACCTTCCACAAGGTGCGTAACAATATACAACTGTGTACAAACGAGGCGGGCATGCCCCATGCTCGTATGATGTAACTCTGAAAAAGATGACGGAAATGTTGGTGTAGACAACTGCAGCGCCCTCGGGGGCGGTAATGGTAAAGGCAGAAGGCAAGTCTGCAAAGGAACATACTCTAAACAATAGGCAATGATCGCAGGAACAAGCAGCGACGATGATGCGGGCAGTGATGGCCCTGCCAATTTCAGAGGTCTTCGGCAAATGATAATAATAACTGCAATAGTCGCAAAGTAAGACCCACCGTAACATGAGAAAGTGTTGGCATTGAATGTTATGGGGGTCAACGACATCAGGGAGCAATGGTGTTTCCCCCTGTGTCGTCCGAGATCTCTCATTAAATAGAAAATGAGAATCAAGATATTGTCGCCCTTCTGGAAAATTGTGCTGATGTCGACAAAAGGGGGACGCGACTCCCAGAAGAAAAGGGCTTCACGAAATCTACTGTGGTGAGGAAGTGGCAGAGGTACATGGACGAAGTCAACAAGTGGGAAGACTCAAGACTTCCCTTGGCTGGAGAATGTATGAGACAAACAGTGGCCGCAACTGTGTGACAAGGTCGAGTGTCAGGGGGACGCCAAGACCGAGGATAAGTTGTGCCAGAGGCGGGACAAGGTGAACAAATTTAGAGGTTATAGGTAAGTGATCTGGGTAGTACTCTGAAGATATAGACGATGCCAGCGAGGGTAAATGAGAAGTAAGGCTCCAACCAAGGGTGACATGGGTTGCGTGTGGCCAAAAGGAAAGCAGGTCACCAACGGTGACGACAAAAGTAAATAATGGAAAATAAAGGCATTTGTACAATAAATAATGAATAAATGTGGGAAAGATGTACAAATACAGAAATGGGTGCCCCAGTGTGAAATGAGTGCCCCAGGGAAGGCATAAATTTCTTGGAAAACAGATGAAGGGTGGGGGCCCCATTGGCGAGTTTCTTTATGAGGTAAGTGAAATGGAGATAGGTTCGCAGATGGGCAAACTGATGGTGGATGAAATGGTGGGCTCGTGATCCTGCGGAGGTGCAGGTAAAAAGAACATAACCATAAAGCGATGATCTGGGAGTCCATATGGGAAGCTAGCAAAATGAGGAGAAGAAGTATGTGGTTGATCTGCAACATGATGAAAGACTATCGGGACTCCCATCCCTAAAGGGTAATGAAGAACAACATGAGTGTCAAAAAGTGCCAAAAGGTGCTATGAATGGGACAACTCATGTGGGTGAGAATGCTACCGGGTGACAGTACTGCAGATGCAACTAGAGGTGTGAGTACTGCAGAGCTGGGAATGGGTATCCTAAAGGCCAATATCAGAGGGTGTGACTGGAAATGTAAATGCAATACAACGGGAGAGACTACATGGCAGTGTTGAGTATATACCTGAAGGAATGATGTGAAGAGGTGATGATCAAGTACCTGCACAGAGAACAACCAAATACCCAAAGTGAACAATATCTGAAGAGAATCAATGAACATGTATTAGATAAATGTGACAATGCGCGTGCGTACCTGGCCATGACATGAAAAAAAAAAAGGCGCCCCAGGGGCTCAGGGTGAAAAGCGGCCCAAAGACGGCTGTGATGTAGGTGGCGGGACGTTGATCCCGTGGCTGAAGACGGTTCGAAAAATGGACGCCGTGGGCTCCCGGAATGGTGAGTGGAAGTTTGTCAAAAGGCCTATATATAGCTGTAGGGCCCACATTGCCACCTCATTTGTACCTGCTGCTATAGTGAGTTTCCAAGCAGATTTAGAGGAGATTGGGTTATTCAGGGAGCACGAGGTATCCGATTGACGGTGTGCGAGTTGCAGGTTAATGGTCTGATCGTCCTGCATAGAAATAAGCTTCTAATTTTTGGGCAGGGTAGGTACGGGGGGCCGTACAAGAGGTTTAAGGGGAATTTTCCTAGGAGGTGGGCCCGCGTGCGCGGGCGATTCAGTGGAAGGCGCGCATACATGTGCGCCTGTCCATTGAATAAGCACGCAGTGTTGTGCGTGAGGTGAAAATTACGGCGCGCCCTAGGGGCGCGCCTGTGAGGTGGACAGGCGCGCACTAATGCGCGCCTGTGGGGTGAGGGTTCACTCGACATAAACCATTTATTGAGGCACTGAGGAGTACCCGTGGTGGTAGGGTGAAGAGTCTCCGAAGGGGAGTGAGCAGGAGAGTTGGGTGGGTTACGGGGTAAATCCTCAGAGACGTCATCTAAGAACCATGGAGGCGTTGGGAGTGCCTCGGGCTCGGGAGAAATGACGTGGATATCCGCCAGTGGCGAAGTAAGGTCAATTACCTCTGCTGCGGGTTGGTGATGCAGGGCCAATCGACGTTGCCTGTATGCGAGGATTATAGGACACTGGAATGTAAAATGTGCTAATGAATCGCAAAGAGAGCAGGGGCACCTCATGCGTTCATTGACTGAAGTGGTGACATAGCAAATGTCGATGATATTTGTGGTGGAGGACGTGGCAGGGCATGGGTTGTTCTGAAAGTCCTGGCATATGATAGCTAATGCCTGCCGAAAACGTGGCAGTGCTGGACAATGATGGGTGTAGTGGCCATACTCAGAACAAATGGCACATGCGAATTTGGTCCTCAACCCTTTACTACTGGAAGGTTGAGTTGTAGTAGTAGTAATGGGTGGTGTGGGGGTTGGATTGGGGGGGAATCAAATTCCGTAATTCCAGTAGTGATGGGCAGTTGTTGGTTTGGTGACCCTCTTTGTCACACAAGGTGCAAGGTGGTGGGATACGCGGAGGAAGTGGAGTTGTGGGCTCCTTCTTCTGTCTCCTACCCTCGGCGGTAGCAGGGGGGGTAGGGAGTATGGGGGTAGTGGGGGTAGTGGGATTGTGGGAGAGGGACCATCTCAGGTGGATGTAAGTACCACAGTGGGATTGCTAACGCCATATTGGGTAGTGTGAGCATTTCTGCTACCTGGAAAGCTTCTATACCGGGTGGAGGGTAAAAGAAGGGAATTTGAGTGAGGGGTCGGGGAACTGTCTCCCAAATGGGATGAGGCCCTTGAGGGGGTGTGGATTCATGGACCGTAGGGATCGACGAGTGCGCAGGAGGCTCCTGTGGGAGTGGTGTTGCAACTGTTGAGACGTCAGGAATGACTGAAGCCTCCTGAGGAGGATGAGAATCCTCCTGGAGAGTTTCTTTAGAGGAAACGATGCATACTTGGCTAGGGGGAAGGAGTGGTGGTGCTCCATGGTATGTCCCTAACAAGGATGGATCTTTGAAAATACCAGGACCCATCTCGATGAGTGGATACACGTCTTTGTTAGTGTGAATGAGAGGAAGGATGTTATCGAGATTGGCAGATGGGTTTGGTTCGTAATGTGTGACTTGGTCGATGGTCACTATCTTCCCGTTATGAGGGAACATGATTGTTCGAAATACGGATGATGCCACCGCCTTCATAGCATACATGTAGGTACGGCCAAACAAGATATTGTAATCGAGTTGAGCGTCGATAACTTCAATGTCAATGAGAATGGTTTTGCCCCCGAGTTCTACGGGGACATTTTGGAAGAGCCCTTCGGGGGATGACAGTCTCCCGTCATAAGCTCGCAATGTGATGGCGGAGGGTAAGAGGTCCGGGGAACCAAGTTTCTGCCATACTATTTTGGACATGATACAGGTAGATGCCCCTTCATCGATGATACACCGATGGACGGTGATGTTCCGTATTTTGACTGGTATTTGAATAGCAACTGCAGCGGGAAGACGAGGTTCGCAGCTATCAAGGTCAAAAGTGATGAGTCGAGTATCAGCAGGGTCGACTGCCCCCAAGGCGGAAAGTAATGCTTTCCGCTGCGTTGGACAAGTCTGGAGGACTTCCAGAACTGACATGGCAGCCGGGGATTGCGCTAAGTCATCTACCAAGCTGTAGTTATGTGCTGCCCTAGCATGTGGGTTGTGAACATTCCTGCGCAAGGGGATGTGAGGGATGCGTAATGGTGGTTCGCCGGAAGGGCGAGGGATCATCAACGGGGGTCCCGTCGATGTGGGGTTTGTCTCGGCAGAGATGGGAGTAGACTCAGCTATTTTAGGATACTGACGATTGCGTGTTTGCAACAGAATTTCTTCCTCATTGGTGAGGAGAATTGTTCGTTCTACTGGATTGTTGGGATTATGGTATTGGCCCACCTGAGGTGGGGGATGCTGCATGTCCTGCTGGGTGTTTATGACACCTTGATGTGGGATAGGATTTTGCAGTATGGTGGGAGGGGGTTGTTGCGCATATTGTTGTTGTGCCTGTTGCGGGGCAGGTTGCGCTGGGGAGGGGGGAAGGCTCCCAGAGTCTTTCAACCTCTTGAAATCAGAAATCTGGGGGCAATGGTGAGTGTAATGACCATACACACCACAAAGAGCACAAGGGTGGATGGTTTTAACATTATTCCGCCCTTGGAATTTGTTGTTATTGCCCCCCTGGGGGTTTTGGTTCGCATGGTTCTGGTTGCCCCCAGTGGGTTGATGTTGTGGGGGTTGATTCCCACTTTTACTAGGATTGTTATTGTTCCTGTTCCGTCCTTTCTTCTTGGTATTGTTCGAAGGGTTGGCTGTGTTCAATTGTTCAAAATTTTGGTATTGTTGAGTAGCAGAGGGTTGAACAAAGTTTACCCCCGCATGAGGATGTGTGGGAGCCATGGGTTGTGGAGGACCCGGAAAGGGAAAGTATGGATTTTGTGGTGGTACCGATCCATAGGGTACATAGGAAGGCATCGTGCTTTCACTAGTACTATAAGATGATGTTGAGGGAGTACCACTGTTTGTGGGAATAGGTGGATGTATGGGAGGTGCCAGTGGTGGTCCACTAATGGGTGGAGGTATGGCAACAGGATATGGATGTTGATAAGGGGGTGAGGGGAAATAAGGAGTGCCCCCATATGCTGGAGGGTATTGAGGTGTTCCATACATTGGTGGTGGTTGGGGTTGTGGACCATGGTGTGTGGTGGCACCTATTAGTCTGTGTGCTGAGTGAGACATCCCAGGTTTGTCCTGGCCAAATGGCACAGGTTTTGGAAGATCAGGAAGTACTGTGTACAAGTATCCTGACTGTGCGTAAATGAGGTCATATTGTTGAGCCTTGCTGATGGCTTCCTCTTCAGATTGGGGGAAGGTGGAAGCTACATCCTTACCAAGGAGAGCGACAAGTGATCTAAGAAACTAGTCAAGGCATTGTTGTTTGGTGGTTTCTGCTTTACACAAACTACGTCGCCTATGCCACTCATGAATGTGGTCAGCGATGTGGGTGGCTGAGGACTGTTTGAAGTTAGACAGTAGTTCAAGACCGTTGTCATGGCGGATGGGTAATTGGAAGAAAGTTAAGAATTCTTTGGCCAAGGATTCAAAGGTCGTATGGGACCCTGATTTTTCTTCGACATACCATTTGGCTGATGGGACAGTAAGTGTGCGTTGAAATAATCGCAGTCTGACGGAATCCTCCATGATGCTATTGGAAGAACACCATAGATGAAAAGTCGTGACATGATTGGCGGGGTCATCCCCTGCCTTCCCTTCAAATTTTGGTATGTCTGAAGGAAGTTTGGTTGGCATTGCGGGCCATGCGACATCATGCAATATAGGATCATTGGTAAGCTTGGTGTGATCCGGTATGTTGAGAGAGGCCAAGTATGGCATCTGTAGTGGGGTAGGAATGTTAGTTCCAGCCATGGTGTGTTGTGAACCTGACCCTTGATGGGGACTAGGTGGGTTGGTGCTTCCTCCTTGAGAGGAAAAGGGTCCCCCGCTTTCGTGCAAAGGAGAGAGAGTGACTGTGTGACCTTGGGAATTGGACCCAAGTAAGGTAGAACCAAGCAAAGTTGATCCTAAGATGGTAGCACTCACAGGAGTGTGTGAAGGAGGTACTGATGAACGAGTACGACCAAATACTCCCCCTAAAATAGGAGGAAGGTTGAGCAAGCGTCGAGAACGACGGGGGTTCTGTGGTTCCCCTATGATGTCAGACTAATTGTGTGAAAATGTGTGCAATAAATGGTGAGAGAAATATAGAACCAAGAGTCTTTGCTGTGACTGTTTTACACAATATATATATCAAAGTCAAATTGTAATCAGATGTGCATCATACATAAATGAGAAATAAACATATATGTGGGTAAGAGGGTTTTGTCCGCGTGGGGGAATCAAAAAGAAAGAAAATACTCGTGTCCTAGAAGACGTAACGTCCTTCCTCTCAAATAGAACTGGACCTTCCAATAGCTCTCAACAGTGGGGTCTGAAGTCACTAGAAGAGACACTAGTGAAGGATGAAATAACTGGTTATAATGA
>ML785584.1:277957-292195 GCA_009831015.1 Picea engelmannii
TCCCAAAAGGGCCTTTGTCCTCTCCTAAAAGTTTTGAAATTTTGTTAGGGGAGATGAAACCGTTTTCGCAATCCTTTTCTGGTTCTCAAGATCGCTTGATGGCGCAAGAGAAGAGCATACTCAAGATTGTTACTCTCAATTTCGGGTCCCGAAAATGTGAATTAGATGTGATTAAAATTGATGTTCAACTTAGATTTGTAAACCAAAGCAAGCCATCCACGTGGAAAAAATCAAATAAGGGAAAATGATTTGTTATCCACCTAAGTGCCTATGCTTGTTTGATTATCCCCTTTATAAGTTGAGGGGTCTAAGTGGTGGAGTATTTAGAGCATGCATATCATCATTCTTAAGAAGGAAAATGATTTTTCCCCACATCCAAGAGCTTACAATGTCAAATTTAGATCACATGCGTGCCAAACAGTGCATACACAGGCGCACAGAGCGCATGGGCACTGTCTGAATTGAAGTAGAAAGTGCATGCGCGCAGAGAGAAAATGTTGCAAAGGCGCATGCGCGCACGATGCGTGCCTGTGGGGTGGAATAACCGCGTGCCTGTGGAAAAAAACCGAGAAGAAAAACCCGGATGGATTTCTCCCAATCTTCTGGTGAATTGACTGGTTAGCAGGTCGACAGAGGCCGGTTTGTGGACCTGCAAGTTAATGAAATTAAAATGAAAGAAAAATGAACCCAAATGAGGGAGGAATTGATACCAACTTCCCCAGTATGGTCGCCAATCTGTTTGCACCCAATTCGTCACTTTGTGAGAAAATCGAGGGTGCTTACATGCCCAGTTGGGCTCTGCTAGGCATGACAGCTGTAGGGTAAAAGGTTAGAAAGAGAACAACAAGGTTATAAACAAGAATTAAACTAAAACGAAATAAAAATATGAGTATATCACGAAAATTAAAAATAAATACAAATGGACCAATATCACCAATGTATAAGTTGATCTATTGATGAAATCCAAAGGCACAATGAAGAAAGGGGACTTGGGTCCCTTCTTTCTCCAATGGAAGGCTCTTGAGGCCCTCACAAGCTTTCTCTCCTTACAATGAAAAGATGAAAATGTGGGTGAAAGAACTCCAAGCTTATCCACTCAAGAGAGGGGTGGATAGCTCTATGAAATGCTACCTATGTGTTCTTGTCAAAGAATGAGTCCTTAACAATCTTGGCAGCATAACAATGCATAGAATTCCTTGAGAAAGTGATGGTTATTCATGGATTTTTATAGCCTAGCATTAGGTGTTTATGTAACCTCTTTGGAGTGTGAAAAGGGGCTCTTTAGGGCTCAATTAGGTCTTTGACCAGCCCACCATGCGGATTGAGCTCGGATTTGGTGTCAAATCGACTTGGGATCTGATCCATTAGTGGTTGGGAGGTCGACCAATTTCAATAAATGCGTCGTTTAGCAAGTGCACGGGTTTTTCGCCCAACAGTTGCACATCGTGCACGCATGCGCGCATTGTACGTTGTTGTTACGCGCATATGCGCACGCACCCCGGTTCTGTAAAGTGCCCTTCAATTTTTTGGTCATTTTGTATAGTTTTTGACCCTTTTGCAATGTTGTGGAATTAATCCTGTGCCATGAATGACTTCAGTCCTGTTTTGACGATGCAGAGTTCTTGTCACCATGTGCGGACGAAATTTCAGTGATAACACCCACCATTGTCCAACACTCCCATGCTTTCGGAAGACATTAGTCGCAGTACGCCAGAGCTTCTAGAGAAACCCTAGTCCTGCTACATCCTCCTCCACCAATATCACTAACATCCGGTATGTCACCACTTCAGTCAATGAACATATGAGACGCCCTTGCTCTATCTGCGACTCATTAGTTCATTTTACATACTAGTGTCCTATGATCCTTGAATACATGCAACACCAATTGACCCTGCTTCAACAGCCTGCAGAGTCGATAATTCACATTACCTCGTCACTAGCAGATCTTCATGTCATTTCTCCCGAACCTGAGGCCCTTCCAATGCCTCCATGGTTCTTAGATGACTTATCTGAGGATTCACCCACCAACCTCCCCAACTCTCCCACTCATTCCCCTATGAACATTTTACACCCAACTACCACGAGTACTCCTCAGTACTTCAATATATGGTTTATGTCAAGTGAACCCTCACCATATCCTAACATTGTTCCCCCTGCCTCTTCCACACCAGGGGGCAACCACCCGACCACCATCACCAATATCACTCCTCATGACCCCTTGTATTCTCGTCACTTCCAATGCGATGAAGAAATACTCGAAGAGTTAAACTACCCTGACCTCCCCTGGGATGCGCTACACCACCGCACACTCTTCTCTCCACAGGAAGCCTCCATGCCTCCTAACCAAAACCCCATTTACACGGTCGAAACCAAGGATTTTAGCCCATCATGGCCTATCGACTGGTTCAAAAACTCCATTCCTACCCCTGATGCTTTTGAAGAAGGCAACATGGCCAACATTTCCCCAACCATTAAAATTGACATTTCTATTAAAAATGGCATCATCGAGGAAATCACTATTGGAGCTACTTGCACTCCTCAGGAAATCACCGCATATAAATCCCTATTCCAAGAATATCAGGATATTTTTTCCTGGTCGTACACGAAAATGCATGGCCTCGATCCCTCCATCGTCGAACATCGCATCGATACCTGGCCCAACATTACACCAGTTCGTCAAAAACAACGACCGCTACACCCATCCAAAGCTGCGGCCATCAAAGCCGAAATTGACAAATTACGTGCTATCGGGTTCATTTACCCCATCGCCTATACCTCATGGGTTTCCAACCCTGTACCCGTTAACAAAAAACAGGGTACTATCCACGTTTGCACAGACTTTCGCGATCTCAATCACGCATGTCCCAAAGACAACTTTCCAACGCCTTTCATCGATCAAATTATTGACGACTGCACCGACCACGAGGCTCTATCCTTTATGGACGGATTCTCTGGTTATAATCAGATTCAAATTCACCCCGCCGATCATTATAAAACCGCATTCACTACCCCTTGGGCTAATTTTGCATATCGTGTCATGCCTTTTGGCTTAAAGAATACCGACGCAACTTTCCAGTGGGCTATGACATACATATTTCATGATCTAGCTCATATCATCCTTGTCTACTTGGATGACCTCATAGCTCGATCCAAGATACACACCCATCATCTTGATGACTTACGAATCATCTTTCAATGGTGTCGTCAGTACAACATCTGCTTGAATCCTCTCAAGTGCATGTTCTATGTCACCGCAGGGCACCTCCTCAGTTTTATTGTTTCCCAAAACGGTATTACCGTGGACCCCCTCAAAGTCCAAGCTATCACTGAAATTCCACCTCCCTAGAATTTACGTCAACTTTAGAGCCTATAGGGCAAAGCTAACTTTCTACGACGATTTGTCCTAGACTACGCCATACGCGCACATGGTTTCCTTCCCTTACTACGTCACGACATCCCTTTTCATTGGGACGACCATGCCCAATAGTCATTTGACGATCTTAAAACAACCCTCTCGAACGCACCTTTAATTAGTGCGCCTGACTACAATCGTGACTATATCCTCTACGTATCAACATCAACTGTATCAGTAGCAGGAGTCCTCGTCCAACTAGGTGATGAAAATCATGAGCATGTCATTTATTACGTTAGTAAAAACCTCTCAGGGCCACCCTTGAAGTATAAACATGAAGAGAAAATTTCTCTGGCAGTCGTCCTCGCCATCCAGAAACTGTGCCACTACATTTTTCTTTGCACAACGAAGGTTGTCGCAGATTCCAACCCTATTCAGTACTTTCTCATTCGTCGGCAAGTTAATGGAAAATTTGCTCGATGGATCGTTATCCTTCAAGAATACGACCTCAAGTTATCCACACCTAAGAGTAAGAAGGCCCTCGTTCTTGTCGAACTTGTCACAACCCTCCCCTCTGACACCACCAATACCCCTGTCAACACCGACTTTCCTGACGAACATCTTTTTTACATCACTTCAAATGATCCTTGGTACAGAGAGCTTCTCGTCTACCTCCGAACTCAAAATTTCGGTAACCACCTTTCACGAGATGATCATCGTCGTATTCGACATCAGGCCCCTCGCTACCTCCTCATCGGAGACATCCTATACCGATGGGGAGTCGACACCATTCTTCGTCGATGCTTGACTATGGACGAGGCCGATACAATATTAAACAACTGCCATAGCAATGCATGTGGGGGCCATCTTTTGGACATATCCACTGCTCAGAATATTGTCCGAGCCGGTTACTTTTGGCCTACCTTGTTTCACGATTGCATTCACGCCGTGAAATGATGTGAGCAATGTTAGCTCTATGCCAATAAATCCCGAGCTCCCCCTGCTCTTCTTCATCCTGTCATCACTACCAACCCTTTTTGTAAATGGGGCATCGACTTCATGACTTGTAATCCCCCCTCCAGCAATGGTGACAAATACATTTTTGTTGCGGTCGATTACTTCACCAAATGGGTAGAACCTATGCCCACCTTCAACAACACTGCTGACACTACAACGTGTTTCTTATTTAACCATGTCATATCCCACTTTGGAGTACCACTCCAAATCGTTTCTGATCATGGGAAACACTTCGAGAATGAGATCTTCGTTGAACTCTCATCTCGGCTAGGATTCTCTCACGAGTTTGCCTCACCATATTACCCTCGGTCTAACGGACAGGTCGAAGCAGTTAACAAAGTCCTCAAGACCATGTTACAGTGCACAGTTAATAAACATAAAACCAATTGGCATCATATGTTATTTTATACTCTATGGGCTTATCGTATGGCTGTGAAAATAGCTACTAGTTTCACACCATTTCATCTAGTCCATGGGGTCAAGGCCACTCTTCCCATCGAGTGCAAAATTCCCACCTTACACACCGCAATTGAGCTATTACTCGACACTGCTCCAATGGACCAGTGCTTGCTGAACTTAGATTCGTTGGATGAAGATCATCGATCTTCATTACAGAACAACGAGGCAACTAAAAGATGATCCAAGGCTTCCTTTGATCGACATGTCAACCTTCGCTCATTTCACGAAGGTGACCTCGTCCTGGCTTACGATATCGCTCATGATACCTTTGGCCATGGAAAATTTGAGTCACTCTGGCATGGCCCATACATTATCCAACATTGCCTCACCAAAGGTGCATACCTCCTGGCCTCCCCCGAAGGCCTCTCTCTCAAAGAACCTATCAACGGGTTGTATCTAAAGAAATTTTACGCTTAAACATAGTCATTCTACTTTAGGTTATTTCTTTTATAGAATTTTTAATATTTTTTCCATCCCTCACATCTAAACTATCCTTTGTGCTATTGACATATGCTTCCTCCACCAACCTACCACATCGGTTACACCGACGGCGCCAGCCGTTGGACACAAAATCTTGTTTCGACCGTGATGCAGGAGCATCGCTCCATGTCATCCAGCCATCCAGCGACGTCAGCGCGCATGCATTCATATGCAAAAAGGGAGGCACAATCCTCATTTAAATTTGAAATGAATGTAATTAAATGTTCTAGGTTGGTGAGCCATGAAATCCGTGCCTTTATGCAGGCTGTAGATAGGATCGACTTTAATGCTAGATCGACTGAGATCTAGATCCATATGTTGGACTGGACAACCATTGATTGTAATTTATTAGAGTAGGTAGACCTGGAGGGAAGCGCTCGATGAGCCCTCAGGTAAAAGAGATTTTGATATCTCATTTGGAGAGGGATGAGTTAGAGGAGAGAGGAGCCAGAGAGAGCTCAGGAACACCATTATAATTACAGGCATTTGCCATTTGTTAATATAAACAGAGCAGTTTTTCCTGCATATTTCGTATATATGGATGTCTGTGTGTGTTCCCTATATATGATGTGAATGTATGTTTGTTACGCATTTGCAGGGAGGTTGTGTGATTTTCAGTCTTGAGAGGTCTTTGAGGTTTCATGCCAAGAGGGTATGATAGAGGACTGCGGTCTCTAAATACCGGTGCACTGAGGATGCATTTCTGAACACTGCGGGTTCAGAAAAATACGTGCTGAGGCACAGAAGCTGAAGTCAACAACTCAGAGGAAGAAGACCTCAAGGTTGCTGAATACCTTGGAGGCAAGGCTGTGTAGCTGAAACACAGTTGCAGACATAATTCTCCTGTGAATTATGTAGAGCTCTGCCAGGTGGGCATTGAGCATATGCCCAAGGTGCAGTGAAGGAACTCTGTTGTGGGTTCAGTAGACAGAATCTCTGGGGAAGTTCTGTAGAGCTCTGCCAAGTGGGCATTGAGCATATGCATGGGTTGCATTGGAGAAGGACTCTGCCAAGAGTTAGAAGGAAGACCAGAATCAATGAGGGTTCTGTAAGAGATCTGCCAGGTGGGCATTGAGTAGGTGCAACAGGTGCACAGGAAGACATGACTATTGAACGTTCTGTGGAAGAGAAGATACTCTGCCAGGAGGGCGTCGATAAAGTGTGCAGATAGGCACAAGAGGAAGATAACTCTGAGTTCTAGAAGGGAGGAAGAATCCACTGAGGGATCTTCGTTGGGTTGCTGAATACCCAGAAGTACTCAAGAAGAGGCTTGAGCAGAAGGATAGCCAGGAGGGCATCCATTTTATTCTCCATCTATGGGAGAAGGTATAGAAAATTAAAATCCCTTAGGGGTCTGAGTATTCACCAAAGCTCAGAAGAGATAGCACCAGCGTGTGCATGAGAAGACTCTGCAAGGAGTGCAGGAGTCAGAGACTCCCTTGAAGAGTCGGAATAGAATCTCAGGAGGGGCAGCGTTCTCATACGTGCAGCGAGGATCAATTTCGAGGAGCTCGCGGAGAGGAGCAGCAAAGGCTGAAGCCTTTGGAAGATTGAAATTCTTCCAAGTGTAGGAGGAAAGCATGCAGGAAGCTTAGGGAGGAGAAACATCGTCCAGTGGATCAGTGGATAGGATCTGGACCATTGGTTTTTGCATCCAGGGAGCAGCTGGAGGAGTGCACAGAAGGAAGGATGGATCTGAGCCGTCAGATCTAGAGCGTAATACCCGACAACCGTCAGATCGGTTGGGAGCTGCGCGAGGTTTAACTTCACAAACTAGGAGAGTGAGAATCCTGAAAGGTATCGACACTCAGGATATTGGGGATTTCAAGGACGTGAAGAGGGTCCCTCAGCATCGGAGACGGAGAATTAGCGAGATTTTATTTGGACCGTTCGTTTGGGAGCGGACACGTGTCACGAGATTTCCCACCTCGGGGACTCGGGCATTGGAGGTTGGAAGAGGAAGTCATTCGACTTCACGAGTGGTGAAGAGGTGAGAGATCCATGTTGTAGGGCCTAGCTGACGTCATATCGGGATATCGGACCACGAGAACGGTGTGGGGCCACAGGAGTCGACAAGCAGACAGGTGGCACCTCACATCTCGGGAACTCGTGAGTAGAAGGGCTGAGAGCTTAGTGTCAAGAGTCGCGAGGCGCGAGGTCACGGAGCGGTAAAGTGGTGAGAAGGTTGGGAGCCGTCCATCTGAAGAGGACAGGTGGAGAGATCGAGAGATCTCGTGAACTTAGGAGTTCACAGAGTGAAGGCCCAAGTATTGGGTATTCAAAGTCGCGAGACGCAAGGTCATGAAGCGGCGAAGTAGCGAGGAGACGGGAGACGTCCATCTAAGGAGGACAGGTGGCAAAGATCTAGATGATCTCGCGAACTCGGGAGTTCGCAGAGTGAAGGCCCAAGCGTTGGGTGTCCCAAGTCGCGAGGACGTGAGGCGCGAGAAGGAGGACAACCGTTGGATCCGGATCACGGGAGGACCATTGGATCCGCACGTGGGATCGTGCATTAGAGCCTCACGAGAAAAGGCTCAAGAATTTGGCCACGGGGATTGCGAGGTCGTGAGGAGCGAGATTCTGACCGTTGGAGGACAGGTGGCCATAACAAAGTGGCGAGTGGAATACAGGTGGCATGAATCCCTCGGGATATCACCGCGAGAAGTCCTGAAGTATTGGTTTTAGGATTCGCGAGTCGCGAAGTGCCAAGAGCAGAGGTTCGTGTGGAAGTGTGGCAGAGCATAAGGTGGGACCCGCGTGATCGATGGGTGGACACGTGTGGCCTGAAAATAGAAGTCAACGTTCTGTTGAATTCTCGCATCTCAGGGATTCACGGAATAGGAGGGTGAAAACTCGATGGTTCAACCGACGAGGTTGCAAGGTTGCGAGTAGCGAAATCCGTCAAGGGAAAATTCAACGAGTTGACTGACGCGTCAGATCTCGGGGATCCGGGGGTGTAGCGCGACTGTTGGACTCGCGAAGACGTGAGTTTCGATCCTTCGAAAGTAAATAAGAGAGAATCGAGGAGGAAGGAATCTGTGGGTGTTGGAAAGTCCCGATAAGGGATTTGAAGAACAATTTGAGTTCTTCGGGCCATGGAGAAAACAGATCCTGAGAGCGAGTGACTTTGAGGTGTAGGGTCACACAAAATTTTGCATGCGTCAATTGGTATCAGAGCTAAATCCTTGTCTGTATATTTTAGGCAAGAGAGGCAGGAGGATATAAGAGAGAACCCTGATACACATCAAGTGGTATGAGAGCAAGAACTTCATCCGTACATTTCAGGTGAAGCAAGAGGACACAGGAGAAGATAGAGTTGCTGAGGACTCTGTAAGGTGATTGTTTGTAGGTAGGCAGTAGTCCATAGATAGTCAGCAGGACTGTAGGATGAAGCTGAGCACTCAGGATTGCAGGAGTGACAGCAACAGATATGTCAGGGAGGTAGATAGACACAGCAAGATGGCTACTGAAGGCCATAGGAAGAAAAGCAAGGCATAAAATATTGCCAAATGAGATAAAGAAGAGACCAGAAAGCTCTATGAATTAAAAGCAGACATAGAGAAGCTCGAACTGCGGATGAGGCAGGATAAGAAGGCCAAGTAGAGATGGGTTTATGAATGGCCCATGAAGATACCAAAGGTGAAATGGCCAGTCAGGGAGCTGATGGTCAAAAGACAGCAGAGGCTGTTGAGAAAATGGTTGAGGTATGCTGAAAACCTCAAGGCCACAGAGGAAGAGATGATTGATCATTGTTGGCTAGAGACTCGAAAGGGTCTCGATGATTGGGATGATGAAGAAGATAAATTGGGATCATTTGAGGATCTCATAGACTACCAGGAGGGCAGAGGAAGGTTTCCAAATTGCTAGATGGGAAAGGGAATAGAGATGAGATCGACTAATGATCTCAAGGACTGCCAGGAAGGCAGAGCAGAAGAAATTCTAGATTTCCAAGAGGGCAACAGATTGAGATCAGCTGAGGATCTCAAAGACTGTCATGAGGACAACGAAGGAATTTCACATTGCCAGCTGGGCAATGATAAGAGATCGCTGAGGGATCTCGTAGGCTTCCAGGAGGGCAGTGGAAGCATCAAAGACTGCCAGGTGGGCATCATAAGTGTATTGAATTGCCAGGTGGGCAGAGATGAAAACTTGGGACCATCTGAAGGTCTGATAAAGAGTTCAATTCAGCCAGGAGGGCTGATGAATATGGGATCGGTTGATCTCATGGTCTGCCAGGGAAGCCGCAGAGACATCCCATATTGCCAGGTGGGAAGGGATGAGCATATGAGACTATTTGTGGGTCTCATAAACTCTGAAGTGAGTTGGAATCAGATGGAGGAGCTGACAGAGCAGATGAGACTGTCTGATGGTCTCATAAATTCAGAGAAGATGGAAAAGGATCAGCAGGTGCAACTGACAGAAGAGGTGAAATATCAGGGTGATCTTCTGATGATTGGGGGAATACAAGTATTCTTACCATGTGCCCAGGAGGAGGAAGAAAATTGTGTTGTAGATGATACGACAACCATAGGGGAACAGTCAGCTGTGACTGACAAAGGGAAAATTGAGCTGGTGATGACTGCCCAAACAAATGAAAGGAAGAAGGAGCGTTCGGAGGAACGGCTCGATGATTTCAGCCAGCGAGCTGAGAGAAATGTAGCATTGGAGCTGACAACAGAAGAAGAAGCAGAAGCAGAAGGAGAAAGCGAGCATTCTGAGGAGTGTCTCAGCATATTCAGCCAAGGAGCTGAAAGGAAAGAAGTTGTAGCACTGAAGCTAGCAGCAAAATAATCCGAGGAGAGAGTAGATAGAATTATCACTCCATGGGAGATGGAGATGGAGATGCTGGAGGATTGGTTGAACAATCCAGAGATAGCAAGAGAACTGGCAGAATTTGAGCTATCAGAGAAGAGGATGATTGAGCAGCAGGTCAGTCAAGAAGAGACTGCAGAGCTGAAGTCTGCAGCAGAGTGGCAACTTGAGGCCACAGATGAAGAGGAAGATGAAGAAGATGGCATGGGAGATCATAGTGATTTGCCAAATGGCCAAAAAAATTTGCAGCTGAGGAGACTGCAACGATAGAGACAACCATTGGAGCAGCTAGACCAAGAGATAGAGGACATCAGAAGGCTAATGTTGAGATCAGCAGAAACTGCCAGCAAGGAGCAGCTGGGCAGAAGGAACGTAGCAGCGGCAGTAGCAGCAGCAGCGCAGCGGAAGCAGCAGCGGCAGAATGGAGTAGATAGGAAGCTCCAAAGACTTATTTGGGATCCAGGAGGATTTCCAAATAGCTACAGGGGAAGCTCATGAGCAGGAGCTCATGATTTTTTTAGCTGTGGAGTATGATGCAGGAGCATTGCTCCATGTCATCCAACCAACCATCCACGTCAACGCGCATGCATTCATATGCAAAAAGGGAGGCGCAGTCCTCATTTAAATTTGAAATGAATGTAATTAAATGTTCTAGGCTAGTGAGCCATGAAATCTGTGCCTTTGTGCAGGCTGTAGATAGGATCGACTTTAATGCTAGATCGGCTGAGATCTAGATCCATACGTTGGACTAGACAACCATTGATTGTAATTTATTAGAGTAGGTAGACCTGGAGGGAAGCGCTCGATGAGGCCTCATGTAAAAGAGATTTTGATATCTCATTTGTAGAGGGATGAGTTAGAGGAGAGAGGAGCCAGAGAGAGCTCAGGAACACCATTGTAATTACAGGCATTTTCCATTTGTTAATATAAACAAAGAAGTTTTTCCTGCATATTTCGTATATATGGATGTCTGTGTGTGTTCCCTATATATGCTGTGAATGTATGTTTGTTACACATTTGTAGGGAGGTTGTGTGATTTTCAGGCTTGAGAGGTTATTGAGGTTTCATGCCAGGAGGGTATGACAAAGGACTGCGGTCTCTGAATACCGGTGCACTGAGGATGCATTTCTAAACGCTGTGGGTTCAGACAAAGACGTGTTGAGGCACAGAAGCTGAAGTCAACAACTCAGAGGAAGAAGACCTCAATGTTGCTGAATACCTTGGAGGTAAGGTTGTGTAGCTGAAACACAATTGCAGATAGAATTTTGCTGTGAATTCTGTAGAGCTCTGCCAGGTGGGCATTGAGCATATGCACAAGGTGCAGTGAAGGAACTCTGTTGTGGGTTCAGAAGACAGAATATCTGAGGAAGTTCTGTAGATCTCTGCCAAGTGGGCATTGAACATACACATGGGTTGCGTTGGAGAAGGACTCTACCAAGAGTTAGAAGGAAGACGAGAATCACTGAGGGTTCTGTAAGAGCTCTGCCAGGTGGGCATTGAGCAGGTGCAATGGGTGCATAGGAAGACAGGACTACTGAACTTTCTATGGAAGAGAAGATACTCCACTAGGAGGGCGTCGAGAAAGTGTGCATATAGGCACAAGAGGAAGAGAACTCCTTTGAGTTCTAGAAGGGATGAAGAATCCACTGAGGGATCTTCGCTGGGTTGTTGAATACGCATAAGTACTCAAGAAGAGGCTTGAGCAGAAGGATAGCCAGGAGGGCATCCATTTTATTCTCCATCTGTGGGAGAAGGTATAGAAACGTAAAATCCCTTAGGGGTCTGAGTATTCACCAAGCTCAGAAGAGATAGCAGCAGCGTGTGCATGAGAAGACTCTGCAAGGAGTGGAGGAGTCAAAGACTCCCTTGAAGAGTTGGAATAGAAGCTCAGGAGGGGCAGCGTTCTCATATGCACAGCGAGGATCAATTTCGAGGAGCTCGCGGAGAGGATTAGCAAAGGTTGAAGCCTTTGGAAGATTGAAATTCTTCCAAGTGTAGGAGGAAAGCGCGCAGGAATCTCAGAGAGGAGCAACATCGGCCAGTGGATCAGCCGATAGGATCTGGACCATTGGTTTTCGCATCTAGGGAGCATTCGGAGGAGCGCACATAAGGAAGGATGGATCTAAGTCGTCAGATCTAGAGCGTAATACCCGACAACCGTCAGATCGGTTGGGAGTTGCGCGAGGTTTCACTTCGCAAACCAGGAGAGTGAGAATCCTGAAAGGTATCGGCACTCAGGATATCTGGGATGTCAAGGACGTGAAGAGGGTCCCTCGGCATTAGAGACAGCAAATTAGTGAGATTTGATTTGGACCGTTCATTTGGGAGCGGACGCGTGTCACAATATTTACCACCTCAGAGACTCGGGCATCGGAGGTTGGAAGAGGAAGTCATTCGACTTCACGAGTGGCAAAGAGGTGAGAGATTCATGTTGTAGGGCCTAGCTGACGTCATATTAGGATATCAGACCATGAGAACGGTGTGGGGCCATAGGAGTCGGCAAGCAGACAGGTGGCACCTTGCATCTCGGGAACTCGTGAGTAGAAGGGCTGAGAGCTTAGTGTCAAGAGTCATGAGGCGCAAGGTCACAGAGCGGCGAAGTGGCGAGAAGGTTGGGAGTCATCCATCTGAAGAGGACATGTGGCAGAGATCGAGAGATCTCACGAACTTGGGAGTTCACAGAGTGAAGGCCCAAGTATTGGGTATTCAAAGTCTCGAGACGCGAGGTCATGAAGCGATGAAGTAGCGAGAAGACAGGAGCCATCCATCTAAGGAGGACAGGTGGCAGAGATCTAGATGATCTCGCGAACTTGGGAGTTCGTAGAGTGAAGGCCCAAGCATTGGGTGTCCCAAGTCGGGAGGATGTGAGGCGCGAGAAGGGGGACAACCGTTGGATCTGGATCGTGGGAGGACCGTTGGATCCACACGTGGGATCGTGCATTGGAGCCTCGCGAGAAAAGGCTCGAGAATTTGTCCACGGGGATTACGAGGTCACGAGGAGAGAGATTTTGACCGTTGGAGGACATGTGGCCATAACAAAGCGACGAGTGGAGTATAGGTGGTACGAATCCCTCGGGATCTTGCCTTGATAAGTCCCGAAGTATTGGCGTTAGGATTCGTGAGTCGCGAAGTGTCGAGAGCAGAGGTTCGTGTGGATGCATGGCAGAGCATAAGGTGGGACCCACGTGGTTGACTGGTGGACACGTGCTGCATGAAGATAGAAGTCAACGTTCCTTTGAATTCTCGCATCACGGGGATTCGCTGAATAGGAGGGTGAAAACTCGACGGTTCAACCGGCGAGGTTGCGAGTAGCGAAATCCGTCAAGGGAAAAGTCAGCGAGTTGATTGACGCGTTGGATCTCGAGGATTCGGGGGTGCAGTGCGACTGTTGGACTCGCGAAGCCGCAAGTTTCGATCCTTCGAAAGTAAAGAAGAGAGGATTGAGGAGGAAGGAATTTGTGGGTGTTGGAAAGTCCCGATAAGGGATTTGAAGAACAATTTGAGTTCTTCGGGCCATGGAGAAAATAGATCTTGAGAGCGGGTGAGTTTGAGGTGTAGGGTCACATAGAATTTCACCTGTGTCAGACCGCTTGGGCTCTCTACACCCCCTCACATGAAATTCTCCATGCGAGTGGCATATGTTTGGGTTTAGCAACCAACAGCCAAGATGAATACATCGCCTTCATCGGCCTCCTGGGTGATGCCCAACATCATCGTATTTGTCACCTTAGTGTCTTCCTTGAATCTCAACTAGTCATACTCCAGCTCAACAATGTGTACCGTGTCCGTGATCCTTGCCTCTTTTGCAAATACTTGCAGGTTAGACTTTTATCTCAACATTTTGATTCTATTACATTTACACATATTCCAAGACAATTGAATCAAATTACGGATAGCCTAGCTACTATTGTGTTAGACTGACACATATCACATCAAGCTACCTCTACACATACATAAACATATAACACAAACTGTCATCACATATATAGATTAGACATCATCAATACATTAACAAAACACATGTAAACACCACATAGATCTCAAAAATGTATACTCATGTATATATCAGAAGGTCCACAATGCCATCCAAATGTTTACATACAAAAAATACAACTATC
>ML785584.1:302410-314163 GCA_009831015.1 Picea engelmannii
GTATTTGAGAGGTACTACTACACATGCATTATGTTTTGGAGGTTCAGACACTTTTCTACAGGGATATGTTGATTCAGATATGGCAGGTGATAAATACAGTAGGAGGAGCACCACAGGGTATGTTTTTACTATAGGTGGAACAATGGTAAGTTGGATTTCGAAACTGCAAAAGGTTGTTGCACTTTCAACAACAGAGGCAAAGTATGTTGCTACTATAGAGGCTAGTAAAGAGATGATTTGGTTACAAAGGTTTATGGAGGAATTGGGAAAGAAGCAGGAGACCAACAGGTTGTAATGTGACAGTCAGAGTGCCATTCACCTTGCAAAGAACTCAACCTTCCATTAAAAGTCTAAGCATATACAGTTGAGGTACCAATTCATACGATCCGCCTTGGAAGATGGAAAATTGAAGATGGAAAAGATACACACTAGCCATAATCCTGCAGACATGTTAACAAAGGGAGTAACCATGGAGAAACTGAGTTCTTGCTCAGTTTCAATTGGTCTTCAAGAATGAAGATGAAGATGAGAAATTTGCCAGGTCCAAAGAGGTTCAGAGTCCATCATATACAGTAGTGGTGGAGTTGTTGAGATCAGTCTCCAAGTGGGAGATTGTTGGTTGTGGAGCCTGATTATATTCCTGATTTATAGGTCTTTTACTTTCAGCTGTGTTTATACCCCATGAAGTATTTACACCCCAGAAGTATGTACACTCTTCCACGCGGGGGAGTGCAGAGGGGGGGTACCCCATTTGCGAGATCTGGGGGCAAGCGGGGGTTTAGGGGCGAAGCCCCCGAAGCAAAATTTGCCTTATAAAATTTTATTGTAATTTCATTGTAAATCTGGACCATTCATTATAAGGTCGCAGATCTAACGGTAGAAATTATGTTAGGGTTTTTTTCCCTAGAAGGAAACCCTCTTTTATGAGGGAAATGTATTGTGGCTATGATGGATGGTGAATATTGTATTCTGAGAGAGGATACTGTGAGAGAAAGAAGAGGAAGTTACAACGGGTTTTTCTGTAGGTTGTATCCCTTCATTTGCTAGATAATAATAAGGAAGGACCTGGCAATTTCTCTGGTGGACGTAGCCCACACTGGGTGAACCACGTAAATCTGTGTCTCTCTTGTATTGTGTGTCTTCTGGGTTTTGTTTCTGCATTTGTTTTATTTTATTGCTCTGCGGTCCTATTTTTCTAACAAAGAGGAGCCTCAGGGGTGTTGGTGAGCTGCAACAAGATGGATCCCAAATCAATATCAAGGAAAAATATGGGATGATTGGTGGGGTCTACCTCATCACTAACAATGTAAGCCAACTGAGATTCTCTGTACAGTCTTCTGTGTTCCCCTCCAAATACTGGGATGGTAGCATATGTTAGGTCCATATGTAATGTTCCCCCAAGATTTTTAATCCAATACCTTGACAATAGCATGCCAAACTTGGGAGGAACATCAACTACCACAATTTCCATGACTACACTCTTCATGGGCAGCTGAAAGAAGGTTGCCACTAGGTCTTTGATGACTCCAAGACATTTCACCCTTCTTGAATCGAAGGAGTACAAATCATGATAGGCCTTTGTTACCTCCAGCACGAGCTCTTCCATAACTATTTTAGGCATGAGGTTGTGGGAAGCCCCTTAATCCATCATGCAATTATGCAACACCTTATCATGTATGTTCAGATACGTGTAGAAAGGAGGGGATGAATCATCTCTGTCTTCTACCATAGGGCCTAATATGAGTGTGGTATTTTCATCTTGGAGATTCACCGAGTTTGTGGAAAGATGAGGTGGCTCATACTGCAACAGTTTAGAGAGGGATGTTTTGAAATCTTCATGTTTAACTAACTCTGAAAGGGGGACATGGATTTTGATTTTTTGGATTTCATGCTCAAAGTTAAAAGAAGAAGTGGGTTTCAGAATTTCTCTCACCTTTGGGGCAGGGTCTTTGGCTATTGGCGAGGGATTATGAGCTTTCTTTTCCTTGGCAGGGTTGGATACAGGATTCACAGGTTTCTTTGCTATGAGAGGTTGATCATGGGTGTCAGATTTCCCTTCTTTCTTTTTTGACCCGAGGTTATATTTATTGGGATTGCTACTATCTTTCCCCCCTTTACTCAGCTCATTTATTTTATTGTTCATGAAGGATTCTTCATATGCAGATTGAGTCAAATGGGGAAAAGGGGAGGTGTCTTCAATACAGTGAATTTCAGGGTCTAATTTCTCTTCCTCCTTCTCTTCATCATCAACCAGGTTGTTTTGGAGAGGGGTTTGAATCCTATGATCATCCCTATCTCTGGTCCTTTGTTCCCTTGGCATAATATGAGGAGCATGATTATTCAGTTCTGAAGTTTCCTCTGTTATCAATATTTTGGGGATTTTTGTATGTCTGCTTCCCCTCCATTTTAATTTTCTCCATCTTTGCAATCAGAGACTTTACCATCTTGGTCAATTAATCTAATTGAGGGTGAGCTATAGGAGAACCAGAGGTTGAGTCCCCAGATCTCCCTCTTCCCTTGTCTCTGTCAGATTTGCCTCTGAGCTTATTAACTGCCAACACATTGGATTCTACTTCTAGGGCTGCATATTGCATGATATCCAAGGAAGTAGCTCTTCTTTCTCTGAGCAGGAGGCAAAAATCAAGGTCAAAGGCACTAGCATAAGCGATTTTGGTAGAGGCTTCTGATGGTTTTATTTCAGCAGGGATCTTATTGTACATCTTATTGAATCTTTTGGAGAAGTCAGAGACAAACTCTTCTTTCTCTTCAAGGATCCAAACTCTGTCATATAATAAAAAAGTCTTTCTGATCTCCCCACTATATCAAGAAGGCATTATTTAGAGCTTCAATCCCGACAATAGATCTAGGGGTCAGTCCCTGAAACCATTTATTAACCTCGCCATCTAGGCTCTAGACAAAGACTCTCATACAAACATCTTCATTTTCAATGTTCAGGTTGTCTGCATAACTGTAGAAGGAAACAAGGTGCTCTTCAGTAGTTAAGTCCTCCTCTCCAGTGAACTTAGGCATATAATTCAAATAATCTCCAGTAGGGAGAGGATTCATTGGCTGAGGTAGGACTAGAGGGGAATACCTTGTAGCCACTATGGCATCCATTCTGTTTGCAGGGGGATGAACACCTGCCATAGGGATATTAGGTGGAGGAGAACTAGGAGAAGAAGGATTTTGAACAAGGGAATCCATAACTGAGCTTGCAGGAGGAAAAGGAAACAACAAAGGATTTGAAGAGAAGGTTACTGGGCTAGAAGGAACAAAGGTTTGTGTTGGAACAACAACAACAACATTAATAGGAGAAGGAATTGTAAAGCCTAGGTAGGAAATTCTTCTGAATTTTTGGGTCTAGATCAGGCTACAATGTCAGGGGAAATAAGAGTGACAAAGCTCTCTCCCTCTATTCAAAGATCAGGAGGAGAAAACTCAATAGGAACACTCCCAAAATTTAACAAATGAGAAACTCCAACAAGAGGTTTGATAGGAAAATGAGAATCAGATATCGAAGTTTCTAATAGAGGGCAATGAGAACTATCAGAAATACCTGGTTCAATAGTTGAAGCTCCTTATCTGGGATAATTTCTCTTTCTAATAAGATTCACTAGATCTGCTTTAGGTGTTTTCAAGGGAAACTGAGGGGTAGACCTCGTATGCCTGCCTCTGGAAGCCACAACTGAAACAGTATGTTCGCCCTAGTGGAGTCATCACAATGGAGTCACCAGGTGCACAGTAGGAATCTTGAAGGGATCTGATGCCTGATGCACCTTCAGAATTAGAGGCTCAATGTCATTCAATCTCATGGAAAATATTCAACTTCGTCCCCAACAACAGCACCATAAATGTTAGCACTAGAAGTCACTCCTAGATTGCGGCAGGAGTAAGCCTAATACCCATCAGTTTTATATGTCACAAATGAATAAATGGGGTGGTCGAAGGAGTGCAGGGCTAGGAAAATGTTTTTTTAACTCAGAAAACTAGGCCAGGCATGCATGAGCAAGGGAGGTCTTGATCTAACTTCAGTCAAGAAGTTGAGATTAAAATGAGTGGAAGGAAGACTTGATAAGAATGGTGGATGAGACTGCTATGGAGCATCCAGCCTTCCAGCGGTTCATAGAAGAAAAACATGACACTAAAATGTGCCTAAGTGAAACAGATACAACAACACAACGATCAAACCTACATCACGATGCTACTGTAACAACTTGACTGGATCCTCCAATTCCGAGCTACTCAGTGTAAGAGATAAAGGATAACATAGAAAATTGTTTCAAGACTGGTAAAAATACTGCTATGATCAAACATACATCGCAACAACATAATAACCCTCGACTGGATCCTCCAATTCTGAGTGTCTTAACATAGTGATTACAGAGATGGAGAGAAGATGACTTTCATTAAACAAGAAGTCTCAGATTCTAATACATAATCAGAGAAACCAGTGCTTCATAAAACTTTGCAATCAAGAGCCTAGCTCAATCATTGATGACCCTAACAAAAATGGAAAAATTGCCTCTATATACTTAGAACTGGCTCAGTTGTTGAAGACGCGATCACAACATGAGTTTAATGCTTTGCATTGAATAGATTCCCTATCAAGCTACGCATGCAGACGATGGTCAGACTGCCCATACAGTTGGTTGTCAGACACAATCTCTATCAGGTTGGATTGACAGTCTGCTTCTGCGCTTATCCATTTTTGGCCTTCTATTTATGGAAGGAGACGACGTTAAACCACCACCACCTGCTATAATAACTTCTTTCTTGGGATTATAACTGGCGTGAGTCAAAATTGGCACTTGGAGGACACGGGGGGCACTTTCTACCTTCTGGAATTTGAGCTAGACCTTCACAGAGGGACTCGGCATTCGATCGTGAATGAGGCCCGGACAAGGTAATGGCATGAGTAAATCAAACAAAGGTGACCAAGTGGAGGGGACACTCAGGCTAGTACATCGGGTGATGAGGTGAAGTGTCATGAGGAGGTGACGAGGAGGTCGCAGTGTGATAGGTCAGTTAGTGGGGACACAACACAGGTGGAGGTGACATGGAGCAAGGGTGGTACAGGTGTCAGGAAAGGAGAGGAAAAAAGGGGATAATGTGGGCTAGGATGGCGCTGAGTGGAAAATAAGTGTGAGGGGGCAAGAGGAGGAATGAGAGTAGGGGATGTGATAGGGGGAAGGAGAGAGGCTAGGTGGAAGACATATGTCAGAAGGAGGTGAGGCGGAAAATATGGGAGGTAAGCGGTAAAAGGCTTTAGGGGGGCTCCATTACCTAAGAGTGTGCCACGTTAGTGGGGACCCATGCTGGAAAACTACCCATATCGGACCCCTCCCCCCTATTTAAAGGCAGAACAACAGCGGTGTCAGAATCAATCCTCAGCCACAGATCTGGGCTTTCCAATCTTATCCATTCAAACCTGCATGCTCTCATATAAGACCCCCCCCCCCTCTCATTAAAAGAAGAACGACGAGGGGGGGGGGGTCTGGAATTAGACCTCAATTGTAGATCTGGGCGTGTTAACCATGGTCGTCTAGATCAGCCTATCCTTTAGAATGGCGCGCCTTCACACCAAAACTTGGGATAAGTGGGTTTTTCAACTCGCTTCTTGTCATTCTTTTCACCGAAATACCCCTTACATGTTTATGTGATAACAGTATGAACTATATTTAATGTTATTCATGGTGATTTCTAACCTAGTTTCATTGAGTCACCTTCTATTTGTGCAGGGATATAAAGGTGAAGTATTTTATTTCCAATGAACTTGATCATTTGAGCATACTTAGTCATTCTTTGTGCTCGAGTCATGTTTCTAGTGGTAGTTTACCCATTTTTAGTCCTCGTAAGACTAACTACGAAAAATGAACACTCTAGTCAACCTTGACTAGAAGAGTTCTCCCTTGTATTGTTTTACAATTTTTCAGGCTTGGGGGACTAAATTTATGAAAAAGAACACCCTTGGAGTCTTATTTAATATATTTTCAGAATATCTAAATGTGAAAATACCACCAAGTTTACCTTCTTTGGGCTCGTAAAACTATACATCGAAGGATCCATATGGGATCGAGCTCCTCCTTCTTTAGGTTTGTTAAACATGTGATGAGGGAGTCATTGAAGATGATCTATACCGAGTATATGTTATCCTCCTCAATCTTGGTTAAAAACAAAGAGATACTCATTGTTCATGGTGGGGGGGAAATTTGAGAGAAGTGGGTCAAGTTTTGGAAATCATTTTGGCATCCATTTGTTGTCGCCCTTGAAAATGGAACCTATTTATGTTTTGTCTTAAAGTTGGGGAAACCACTTGTCTTTGAGTCATACCAATACCATGAGTCATCATACTCCTTCAGCTCACCCAAAAAGTGTCTCAGACATCGTTGCACTATGTTTTGGTATATATCTCAATCAAGTCAACGTTGCCAAGTCTTTTGTCAAGCCTCACAATTTTCAAGGGAAGTTTTAACCAAAATCAACCATTCAACAGTATTACCAATGCTCATCCTTGTGTCAGTATGTTCTCATTTAATCCATTATCTTACATCACTTTCCTATGTTAGTTTTATGTCGATGATGAGGGAAACATCATGGCCCTCCTTTGATGAGTTTATTCCTGTTGACTTCAACACATTATCTAGGAATTAGACTTAGAAATCATTTAGTACCTTGGGACATGCATGAATCAATGGTAGGCCTCCTCTCTTTTGATAGTAGGTTTACATCATTGACCTCTGATCGAATGATTACATGAATGTTCAACTTCGACTCATTTATTCACATTCACTAGAATGTATTGGGGTACCTTGGGATTCATTGTCATAATTGGTGATTTCCCTTACACTTGTTAACGATATACATCAATGATTGGTAATCAAGTGGTTTTTACCATGTTTGACATCAACACATCTATTCAAATGGATAGAATCTTAGTATTTCAGGATCGAGACGAAGACCCTGGGAGCTCCTCAGACACCCAGGCTACGATGGAGACTATTTGAGTATTTAGAAGATTCTAGTATGGTCATCATGCTGGTGATATTACTATATGTTTTCACATAGATCCACTTGTATTGGTCCGTGGCTATGTTTTTTTGTATCATAGCTCCACTATGTATTCTCTCATGGATTCGACCTAATTGAGTCATGGAGATAAGGATCCACATTGTATCTTTGGTGGCCATATCCTTAGTCAGTGCTTTTATGGATCTGGAGTGTATTGGTTGGCGGCCATGTTTTGAGTCAGTTTATTCTGAGCATGGGTATGCCTACCTAAGGGATGATACATATATACTCATTGATGTTTTTTTGCAGTTTCTTCCTGAATCTCCTATTCCAACACCCTCTCATACATATTTTTGTAAAGTTTTTCAGCCATCAACTTCCCTTCTGACTTCGCACTTTAAGGGTCATCTGTTACACACCTAAGTGTCACACCAAAAAATGTCACACTTAAGTTTAGAATATGTTAAACACCTAAGTGTCACACTTTTCCAAGTGTCTCAGTTTCGTCACCGTGAGAAAAGTATGTCATACTCCCTAGACAAGTTGAACGAAAAATCTATTAGTTAGAGGTCGAAATGATACTGTTTTCCATGATATTTTGGCCTTAAATGAGTTTCATTGCCCTGCTACCCATATACAAGGAGCATTTATCACTCCCCTAGAGTGTCATAGGGATCGATAGTCACCTTGTGCGCAGTTATGGGGGGGCAATGAAGTTGTTGCAACCATTTTTCCTTGATTTGTGAGGTTGTTTCCGAGAGTTGTCAATTGGTTAATGGATTGGTTAGAGCTATCTCCTATTCAAGGAAAGGTCAATCTTGTTTGTTGACCCAAATCCTCTTTTGACCACATCCTCTCCTAAAAACTATCCGATGGTTGTGATACCTAAAATCCTATATAATGAAGGCCATACTTGAGTGAAAAGGAGGATAACTAAGAGCATCATACTTATGATTGTGTGAGATCCAAAGGGATGGATAGGACAGCCTAGATAAGTTTTTGCAACGTCAAACTCGAGATTCTAAGTGATTCCATTTTGTTGGATTTCCATTAATACACAACTTGGCCTATTCCTCTCATGTCTATGCATTCAAGTGTATGCATGTATATTGTTGTAAATTCATCATAGATAAATCTATTTTCAATTAACAATATAGTGTGGAAGAAGGAGGTTTTGCTTTGTTATTTTCATGTATTTTCTTGTGTCTAGGAGCTTGGACATGAAGGTCAAAAGCTGGAGTAGCAAGGACAATCATCGTAAAAAAGTAAGTTATCCATCTCTTCCTTCTCATTCTAATTTTCAAAATAGTTCTAAGAGGAAAGTAGTTCACCATGTTTTTTCTTCTGTCATGGATCAAGAGGGGTCTTGATCCAAGGGGGGTTTCACGTGTCCGCAGGGGAAACTTTACCATAACATCTAGTGTTGACCAAATACATCAAGGACCCTATCATCTTCCTGTATATTTTGGAATCCACCAATTATGAATATGAAGTGATAACCTTCTTCAGATTGGTAACCCATAGGTGTAGTCATCAGTCTATAGTCCTCCATATTGAATCTCCTCAATATATATACTATGTACTTCCATCGACCAAGAAAGATCTCTCTTGATATCTGTCATACCTATAATCAAAATAAATAATTCATCAAACCAATGTCCTTCATCTTGAAATCTGTAGCCAAATTTACTTTTCACCCTGCAATAAGCTTATATGCATATGTGAGGAACAAATTATCCATGTACAATACCAAGATGAGTGGATCAACCCCAACAAGTATGGAGTAGAAGTTAGGATCCACCTCACTCTTGTTAAATACCATACTTTGCAAGTATCCATTAATCCTTGGATACCATGCTCTAGGTGCCTGCTTGAGTCCATACAAAGATTTATTAAGCCTACATGCATGAGACTCCCTCTTTTGTACCTTAAAGACCTACGTTTCCTCTATATATACTTCCTCCTCAATGATATTTTTGATGAAAGTTATATTCACATCCATCTGGTGAATCCTCCACCTCATAGTTGAATAAATATAAATAAAATATTGAATAGAAGCATACCCGACAATTAGAGAAAATGTATCCTCGTAGTCCACTCTATGTCTCTGGGAGAATCCTCTCAGCACAAACCTCACCTTGAAGTTTTCGATGTTACTATCTGTAGCATGCTTGATCTTGTGGAGTCACCTGGAACTCACAACTAACTTCCCCTCTAATATTGGAAATATGTCCCAAACATCATTCCTCATAATAGAGGTGTACTCCTCCACCATGGCATCCTTCCAAACCTATTGATATGTTGCTTCCTAAAAAGTAGAAGGTTCAACATCAATGATTATACTCGTAAGTGCCATGTAATACCCATAGTCCTAACCCCATTTGTAATGTAAATGTAAATGTACATATAGGTTAGTGATCCAGGATACTTTGGGGCCAGAGAGCCTTTGTATATATGTTTTGAGGCCATAGATCCTATGTGGTTATTATGTTGGAGAGCTTGGATGCTAAAGGAAGAGTGAGACTATCTTTGTAAAATTTAATCACACTCAGATATTAATAAAATGCATCATTGTTGAAGACCAACTAGACAAAAGAGTATGGGGGAATAAACTCCACTAGAAGGGAAAGAGGGTTAAGGGTATAAGAAGAGGGGCTAATCCAAGTAAATATTATTATAATATTTCCTAAAGTAAAATTTGTGGGATATGATTTTATCCTAAGTTCCTAAGAGTGATGAACGTATCACGAATTGGAGCTCATGTTGTTCCTAGCTTGACAAGTGTTAATTTTGGAACGTGAAAATATAAAGTTGGGAAATAATGTATTTTCCTATAATTCCTTCATTATTCACTCACTCTAGTCATCCATACCTTGCTTATATCACCATACTTGTACTTGGAAAGCTTTGTGGTTGTTGTTAACCAGTAACCAAAGTATATTGAGTTGAAGAGGTGGGTTTTCAGGCGCGTGTGTTGTGGAAGAAGCGTGTTTTCAGGCCCATGTGTTGTGGAAGAAGTGGGTTGTTAGGCCCGTGGGCATTCTCTCCAGGTGAGATAACTGTTGGGAATTTTTTTCCCAAGGTGTCAAGCTGCAACTATGGGGCTCTGAGACTTCCTTTTCAGCCTGTTGTTGAAGCTTCGAAAGGAAAGTGGGGCAGTTGAAGGACTGTTGAGTAGAGAAGGGGCACACTTCCTACGTGGGACAAGAATGTGGGGAATGAGGTACTGCAGGATGTTTTCTAGAGTTGGCACCTTAATCTGGGTATTTTGATTGTTGACATACCTTAGCTTGGCTTAGGATTCCTTTTCCTCGGTAGAGTTTTATCCCTAGCTTGGGGGTGACCTGTTGCTGAGAGGTATGAGCAACAGAGTCTAAGGCTAGGAGGAGCATTCGAGGTCCTCATGCAATGAGTGATTATTACTACAGTTAAGTGTTTTATTGTGTATTTTATTTATTATTGTCTGTTTAAATTAAGTTGAATATGTTATGGGTTTTTCTGTTATATTCATGAATGGGTTTTTCTATTATATTCATGCATGTAAAGGTATGTTGTTAGAAATTTTTCAGTTCATATGCAGAGCATTTTATGTAATTAAATGGTATCATATTTAGAATTTTCATGTGGAATTTCCCATATTTGGGTTGGGAATGCTACAATGTGGTATTAGAGCAAATTTTTGTCGGTTTGTTGGTAATGGGGACATTACAATGTGGTATCAAAGAAAATGTTTTGTCGGTTTGTTGGTAATGGGGATGTTACAATGTGGTATCAGAGCCACAGGTTCAACACTGAGCCTGTATGGGCCATAGACAGAGCATTGAAGATAAGTTTGCAGAGATTGCATGCAAATTGTTTGGCAAAATGTTTGAAAGGGATGTCTATAACATGTTTTTCGAAATTACTACAGTGAAATTGGGGAAATTTCACGAGTAATTGAAGAAAAAATAGCTAGGAATTAAAAAAAATCCCAATTTTAATCTCAGTCTCATAATTTTTGGGATTGTAATTGGTTTAATTGTGGAATTTCATAATGGACATGGAAAAATTGGGCAAAAATCCCTAATTTCTGAGTGAATTCGAGTGAAATTCGTTCCCATAAATTCCAATTAGTCGTGCGTGGAGGTAATCATTTGATTACAAGGTTGAATTTGTATGCAATAGGATTAGTTCCTAATTTCCATGGTGGCTAGGGCATCAAATTGAAATTTATGATTTTATGGAGAAATTCAAAAATTGGGAAAAATTAGGCAATTTGGAAAAATCTAGGTATTTTTTCCTTATATGACATCATCATGACATGGCAGTGACATGGGGGTGACATGGAAGTGACATGGAAGAGGTGATGTGGAGTGCCACGGTGGAAAGGTGTACAGTGGCAATGAGTATCACAGTGGCAAGTGACATGAGAGCTATGTGCGTAGGTGGTTAGTTGATACCATAAACCATTGTCGCGTGGGGGTGGAGTGGTTTTGGATTCTGGCTCTTGTACCATGAAAAATAACTCAGATCATGCCACATAGCATGATAAAACCAATGTTTCAACCCAAGGGTTTGTTAAAATGTTAGGCATGTTTGAGGTGCGACATGGATTTTTGGACCTTGATTGTTGGATCATGTTGTCATTGATGCCAATGGTTTGATTGATTGATGTCAAGTGATTGATTGATGTCAAAGGATTGATTGATTGATGATTTATGTAATATAATATGTATTGTCCTTGATGAGAATGCATAGATGAAGAT
>ML785585.1:0-25303 GCA_009831015.1 Picea engelmannii
AACCATATAATATTAATGTAGAATTATCATCCAATAATTGCAGAATAAATAAACAATGAATAATTGAGCAATCATACAGATACAAAGTGTTATCACACTAAATTGCCTTGGGTCTTTTTAGTTTGTTTGCAATCCTTTTTTAATCCTTAGATTTTAATTTTTTCTTTTAAGGTCTCAATCCCTTTAAAATTTATGATTGGTAGGACCCCTTGGATGATTAAAGTTTTTGAGTCTTAGCTCTAATTTGATCCTCAAATTGATTTTTGATCCTTAAACCATTTCTAGCTCATGTTTTATTTTGGTCCCCTTCATGATTTGTGCCTAGGTCGATCCCTCCCATGACTAGATTGATGTGACACTCCTCTCTCCTCACTCATGACCTCATAGGCATACCTCAATGTCCTCGCTTACCTTTCTAATCACATTTTGAAGTGGATGTGCTGCCTACTCATCAAACGGTTTTGTAGCGCCTATCACGTTCATCACACTTCCACCCCGAGCCTTGATTGCCACAACTGATGTCATGTCCCTTGTTTTCAGTGCCAAAAGTCGGTTAAATATGCCTTCAAAGATCTTGCATTTATGAGCTTTGGTAATAGTTTCTAATTTGAAAGACTCAACAGTGATGCGCTGCGCAAATTTGTAAGTTCTAATCAAGCGACCACATGTCAACCAAATCCGATGCTGAGAAAGATTCTAGGGATGAAGCTCTCTCAAATTTCATCCTAAGATCGTGTTGAATATCTCAACAGGTGTCTACTCCACAGGTATCCCATGTTGTGTAATGTCCCTTTCCAAATAGGAGCTCTAGAAAAGGAGGCTTAATGGTCTAAACCACCCCGTTAGACTATATCCAGGGCCAAAGAGGGGTAAACAGGGTTACTAGAGGTCACTCTAGTCACAAGTGTTATATTCGGAAAGTGACATTGAGCTAACAAGGGTTAACAACGCTTTTAAGTCATTATGAGCTAAAAATAGAAGTCAACAATGAATTAGGGTTTCAACATGATTTAGGGTTTTGGAAAGATATAAAGGAAGGGTCAATGACCTAATTCATCATTATACAGATTATGACTTGTCATTGAGGAGAAGAGGCACATCTTAGGAGAGATAGTTCAGTGTATTCCAGGAGGAAGACACCAGTTGGCTGATTTCGGTGTTGAAAGACACACCCTAGTCACTACGAAGATCATCTAGGTCTTCCATCATTCTTCATTGATTCCGCAGTGCTCCCATATTCTGGGTATTATCTTTTAGTTGCTTATTTGTATTCTGGCTAAGATCCTTTTGTCTTTTGATCTAGCCGAGTGTTGTTATTTTTCAGCCATAGTTGCTTATTTTCCGGCTAAGATCCTTTGTATGTTGATCTAGTCGAGTATTGTCAATTATTTAGCTGCATTCGACCATTTTCTAATCCACATAGATATCATAATACAAACTTGTAGTCCTTTGTCGCGTTTATTATTTGTATGATCATTTATATGATGTAAACCTTTGATCCTACACACACATTAGCAACATTTCCCAGACTAGCCAAGTCAGGAACATTACAGTGGTTTCAGATCTTTAGTCCTGCCAGCCTGTGACTAAAGACAATGAGTGTAGCAGAAGACCTAGAGGGCTGTGAACACGTAGGTGATGAATATGTCACTCACAACAAGCATCGAGAAAGAAGGCATGGGCCTGATTTTCCCCCTTTTGCTCCTAGCTCAGAGGAAGAGGAAGAGGCAAACAAAGAAATAGAGAGAAGGGTAGAGCATGAGGCTGAGCGCAAGGCAGAGAGAATGCTAGGAGACAGATATGAGTGACTAGAGGGTAGTGGCAAGGCCCCCATAAATCTAGAGGTAGATTTCATGCAGGTTATCAATGGTATGTTAGCTAGTCAACGGATCATGTCTCAATCCTTGGCACAGATGGTTGATAGATTGGCTAGAGTGGGCACCCCAGATACACAAGTCCCACATGCAGCACAAGCGAACTTAGGAGCAGGCAGTAGACCCCAGTCACCCTCTCACACATACACCTCTGCGAGTAGGATTCCCAGACCCTTGTTTCCCAGTTTCCAGAGGGCACCCTCGGTAGTAGCACCGCCACCAATAGCACAGAGGCCAGCCACTCATGCCAATGACATTGCAGAGTATAGGTGGGAGTACGCAACATTGGGTCATGAATTCCATCAGGACATGACCTTAGTCAAGTACTGTGGACTCAGACTCAGGAACCGCCCCAGAGAGCCGCAGAGGGGAGGACCACAACATCAACAGGGGAATAACCTCGATTTCATCCAAAAAGTTGGGAAACTCACCATCCATTCTTTCGATGGATCGTCCAAATACACTGTCAGAGCTTGGGTACATAATCTAGACACATATTACAAGCTCAACCAGATGACCGAGACAGAGGCCATCAGTTTCATGACCTTACACTTGGAGGGTGAGGCACACGAATGGTGGTATCATGGACTGGTGACATTGGGTCACAGTCACATCACCTTCTATAGGGAGTTTACAGATAGGCTCATGGATAGGTTTGACAGGAAGGATCTCGAGATACACTTCAGGGATCTAGCCCAATTGAGACAAAATGTCATAGCAGAGGCATTCATCACAGAGTTTCATTGGGTAGCCATGGAAGTGATAGATATATCAGAACCCAGGTTGATCATGCTATTCATAGAAGGACTCATAGAGCCTTTGAGAGGATGGGTGAAGGCATACATGCCTCCCACTTTGCAGGATGCCATCCTTCACACTCGAGATCTGGCAGACTCAGTGCCAAAGATAAAACTTTCTCCAAACCATTTTTGCCCCAGAGGGATCAAGACAGGAAGCCATTCTAGAGAGAATGAAAGGGCAAGGAGAAGTTGGATGATGAGACTAGGTGAGAGCTTATGAGGAAGAATATTTTCTTCAGCTACAGAGATCTTTGGGTCCCAGGCCACAGGTGCATGGGCAAGGGAGAGATTCATTATATTGAGGTAGCAACAGACAACGTGGACAATGAGGAGGAGCAGCAGGACAATGGATCCACTAGTTCATAAGAGGAGTCAACACCAACAGAGGAGGAGCTTCCCCGTAGACCACTAACACCGGTAGGAGCCCATCCTCCAGTAGTCCCACAACCGCTAGAGAAGGCTAACAGGAGGAAACCAACAAAGGGAGGAGTCATAGCGACCCTTTCTAGTATTCCCAGGTATGATACCCTCCGTATCAGAGGGATTATTCAGGAGCAACGAGAAATTTCCCTAATAGATGGTGGGGCCACCCACAACTTCATCGACGCTTCACTAGTATCGAGACAAACACTTCAAACATAGGAGTTTGAGGGGTTTGATGTTGCAATAGCAGATGGCCACACAGTGGAGTGTCTAGACAGAATTCCAAACTTAGAGATGAAGTTAGGCAACTACACAGTGAGAGACACATTTTATGTGGTTGACCTATCGGACACAGATGTGGTGTTAGGAGTTCAATGGATGATTACCTTGGGAAAAATCACTACCAACTACCAAACCTTGGAAATGGGATTCAGAGATCAGGATGGGAAGAAGGTTGTTCTAAAAGGTATGTCGACAGGAGCACCTAGGACAGTTTCAGCCAAGAGGATGGAGAGGATATTCAAACATGGGGAGGTAGCATATGCCATAGAATGCTTGATCACTACTAAGAAGGATTCAAAAGATCGACAACAATACCACACAGAGATCAAGAATTTATTGGGATGACATCAACAGGTCTTTAAGGCAATCCCACCAAGGATACCACCTGACAGGGGGTTTGAGCACACCATTGAGTTAGAGGAGGGGACCAAACCTATGATCACCCCCCCCCCCTATCGTCATCCTAGGAGGTTCAAGGATGAGATAGAGAAGGCAATCAAGGAATTGTTGGCGATGGGACACATCAGATTGAGCAACAACCCATTTGCTCTTCAATTGTCTTAGTTATGAAGAAGGATGGCACCATGAGGATGTGCATTGATTACCGATCCTTGAATAAGAAAACCATCAAAAACCAGTACCCTATCCCACGCATTGACGAGTTGATGGATGAATTTCATGGGGCAGTTTTCTTCTAAAAAATTGATCTATGCTCTGGATATCACCAGATCAGAATCTGAGAGCAGGACATAGAAAATATGACATTTCGATGTCATTTTGGACACTTTGAGTTCTTGGTTATGCCATTTGGGATAACCAATGCACCCACTACATTCCATTCTTGCATGAACCATATATTCAGGGATCAGTTAAGGAAATCAGTCTTGGTTTTCTTCGATGCCATCTTGATCTATAGTCGGTCATGGCAAGAGAATATGAGGCACCTGAATAAGGTATTGAGCATCATGGAGGCACAATCATTATATGCCAAAGAGTCCAAGTGTGAGTTCGGTATGAGAGAGCTACTTTAATTAGGCCACATCATCAGTGCACAGGGGGTACAGGTGCACCAAGAGAAGATCAGGGCCATTCTGGATTGGCCGACACCCAAGAACGTGACAGACTTGAGGAGCTTCTTCAGGCTGTGTAGCTATTACAGGTGGTTCATTCGGGGTTTTTCTCAGCTTGGAGCACTGCTGACAGATCTTACCAAGCATGGGGATTTCATATGGACCAATAAATCACAGGAAGCCTTTGATCACATGAAGGAAGTCATGGGCACTTGTCCAGTGTTGGCACTAATAGACTTCACCCTACCATTTGTACTAGAGTGTGATTCATTCGGCGAAGGGATCGGTGCATTTTTTATGCAGGGAAGACATCCCATTGCATTCGAGAGCTAGAAGCTTAGTCAACTTGAGAGGTTGTACTCCATTTATGACAAGGAAATGTTGGCAATCATGCATGCCTTGACCAAGTTCAGACAATATTTGGTGTGCAGCAAATTCGTGGTCAAGACTGACCACAACAGTTTGAAGTATTTCCTTGAGCAGAAGGACCTCAGTGAGTTCCAACAGAAATGGGTGACGAAGGTACAGGCATTCGACTTTGACATAGAGTATATCAAGGGGAAGAAGAACATTGTGGCTAATGCACTATCGAGGAGACCTGCGACATGTTCTTTGATGGAGATTTAAGTAGATTGGAAATCCCACTTGTTAGTGGAATATTCCAAGAACAAGTTCGCTTGTGAGGTGATGGATGGGTAGATACAGGATGACCGGTACAGGGTCATTGACAATGTCATATTTTACAAGGATAGAGTTTACCTGGTTCCAGATTCAGGGCTTAAGAAGAAAATCCTCACCGTAGTTGATGATTCACCTCTAGCAGGCCATCAGGGTTTTTTCAAAACCTACAGAAAGATCAGAGAGAGGTTCTCATGGAAGGGCCTCAAATAAGACATTATGAGACATGTCAGTGATTGTGTGACTTTCCAACATAACAAGTCAGAGAATGCTCTTCCAGCAGGGCTACTTTAGCCACTCCCCATTTCAGAGCATAAATGGGAGAGTATATCTATGGACTTCATCACCGACCTACCCAAGGTCCAGGGTAAGGACTGTATCTATGTAGTGGTTGACAAATTGACCAAGTTTTCTCACTTCTATGCCATACCGACAGAGTACAGTGCAGTTCAGGTAGCCAGGATTTTCTTCAGGGAGGTCTTCAGAGTTCATGGGTTGCTGAAGAACATCGTCAGTGACAGGGACAGTCGGTTCATAGGGACATTTTGGAGAGAGTTGTTTCAGTTGGTGGGGATAGATTTGACACCTAGCACCAGCTATCACCCTCAGACAGATGGGCATATTGATATTGTCAACAAGTGGGTTGAAGGGTATTTGATGAACTATGTAGGAGGACAACAGAGAACGCGGGTACAGTGGTTACATTTAGGGGAACATTGCTACAACACCACCTTCCACATGTCCATTGGTATGACATCCTTTCGAGCATTGTATGGATATGATGCTCCCACTTTGGTAGACTTGGTATTTGAGAAGAGCATAGCTCCCAAGGCCAAGGATTGGATCATAGAGAGTCAGGATATTCTCAAATTGTTGAAAGAGAACCTGCAGATGACGCAAAACTGATAGAAGATAAGCACGGATAGGAACAGGATAGAGCGTAGCTTTGAGGTTGGAGATTTGGTTTTCTTGAGACTCCAACCCTACAGACAGTCATATCTGAAGAAGAGTGGAGCCGAGAAGCTCAAACATAGATTTTATGGTCCTTACAGGATCATGCACCGAGTAGGTGAGGTTGCTTACGAGCTAGAGCTTCCAGAGGGGAGCAAGATTCATAACGTGTTCCACGTGTCTTGCCTAAAAAAGGTAGTGGGACAATTCATTAACACATCAGAGGAGCTTCCCCCATTGGATGAGGAGGGATAGTTGGAGTTAGTTTCGGAGGAGGTTTTGGAGTTCTGGGAGCAGAAACTAAGGAGCAGGGTCATCAGAGAGTGTTTGATCAGATGGAGAGGGATTCTAGTAGAGGATGCTACTTGGGAGATCTAGCATGTGTTGCAGCACCTTGGATTGGTATTGCTTGAGGACAAGCAATTCCGGGAAGGGAGGACTGTAATGTCCCTTTCCAAATAGGAGCTCCAGAAAAGGAGGCTTAATGGTCTAAACCACCCTGTTAGACTATAGCCAGGGCCAAAGAGGGGTAAACAAGGTTACTAGAGGTCACTCTAGTCACAGGTGTTATATTCGGAAAGTGACATTGAGCTAACAAGGGTTAACAATGCTTTTAAGTCATTATGAGCTAAAAATACAAGTCAACAGTGAATTAGGGTTTCAACAGTGATTTAGGGTTTCAACATGATTTAGGGTTTTGGAAAGCTATAAAGGAAGGTACAACGACCTAATTCATCATTATGCAGATTATGACTTGTCATTGAGGGTTCATCTCAGGAGAGATAGTTCAGTGTATTCTAGGAGGAAGACACTAGTTGGCTGATTTCGGTGTTGAAAGACAGACCCTAGTCATCGGGAAGATCATCCAGGTCTTCCATCATTCTTCATTGATTCTACAGTTCTCCCATATTCCAGGTATTATATTTTAGTTGCTTATTTGTATTCTGGCTAAGATCCTTTTGTCTTTTGATCTAGCCGAGTGTTGTTATTTTTCAGCCGCAGTTGCTTATTTTTTGGCTAAGATCCTTTGTATGTTAATCTAGTCGAGTATTGTCAGTTATTTAGCCGTATTCGGCCATTTTGTAATCCATAGAGATATCATAATACAAACTTGAAGTCCTTTGTCACATTTATTATTTGTATGATCATTTATATGCTATAAACCTTTGATCCTACACACACATTAGCAACGTTTCCCAGACTAGCCAAGTCAGGAACATTGCATGTTGCCTCCTCTACATATTAAATTTTTACAGGAAGTTTGTGCTTGGGTTTTGGTTTGATAAGTTTGCACAATGGTAAAGGATCCATCTTTGTATGATAGCTTCACCTCCTCTCTTTTTCAGACCTGTAAACCTGATGGCCCGTGTATGAGTCAGATTACTGTTGCCTGCCTTAGCCATTGAATTTGCAAGCTCTTGACTAGTCTATCCTCTACGTATTCGTTGCGCTACCCAGAGGTGATGCTTAACCTCTAGCTGCTTCCCCTGCCTCCTTTCATCTAGAAATCAAACGTTTGACTCAGTTGCATAGGGTCAGCCTTGTATATTTGAAACCCCATTCAAAGCCTTCCTGATCATTACCATCCCTTAAGCCTTTCAAGAGCCCTCATTCTGAGTCACGGAGAACCCTAAATCAAACAAGGCACACAAAGGAGGCAAGATAGTTAGGAAAGAAACGATGGTCATGTGTATTTTTGATATAGATCCCATGGAAAGAGAGGCCTTTCAAAGAGTAGGGTGCCTCTCTTTCTATTAGAACATGCAGAGAGGCCACCCAGAGGTAGAAAAAGAGTTTGCATTACATTTTGATGGAAGGAAAACCAAGGTTGGGGATTTGGAATTTGAGGTAACTAAAGCCTCTATCTCAGCTGGAACATGGATCCCCATTACAGGTGAAAAGTGGTTCAAGGCCATGGTTTTGAGTTCATCTTTTGCTAAGGATCTCTTTAAACTTGAATATCAAGCCAATGAATTGTCTAAGAGTATGCCAAGAAGTCAATTGGTTGAATAGTTTGACAGATTATTGAAGATCATACAAAGATATTTTACTTGTGAAGGGAGATTTAACACATTGTACCATTACCACATAAGGTTGTTGCTGCATTTTACTGGTAAGGTTGAGATGAATATTCCCTATTATCTGTTAAGAAGCATAGGAAAAATGTCAGATAGGGTTCAAACCAAATCTAAGGATGTGGATTCTAGCCTTTTCTGCTCTGGATTGATTAGAATGTTAGTCTCTGAGGAATTGGGAAAGAAAGAGATTTCATGGGAACATTTTGTGGTTACTTCTCACTTCAAGATGGATCTAGTATCTACTCCTCAATCACAGATTGTAGGTCCTTTGTCACCCACCAGTACTTCTAAAGCAGGGACCAGTAGGAAGAGAAAGGGAAGAACCCCTACTCAAGTTCTAGAGATCAACACGCAGGTCATAGAGGCCGAGGAGGAAGTTTGTCCTTCTCCACACATAGATTTTTCACCACCTCCTCCACCAGGGTTAGAAGAGGTGCCTTCTTCTACCAAAGATGCATCCAAGAAAGGGAAGAAGCTCCTCTTTCCCTCTTCTCCTCCAGCAGTTGAAATCAAAGGTAAAAGACCTTTCACAAGGTCATCAATTCCTAAGGAGGTTTTCAAAGAGCTGTCCTTACCTGAGCCCCCTATTCAAAAGAAGAAGAGTAAGAGCATTAAAAATATTGTGGAGGAAAAATCAGAAACCCTTATTCATAGGAAGAAGGGTAAAGGTAGTTCTCAGCCTACTAAAGGGAAACAAGAAACCCCTATACAGAAGGGTAAGGATAAAGGTACTAAAATACCTTTGGAGAGTAAAGATGAAACCTCTGAGAAAGGCATTGAGAAACCTATTGAAAGAAAAGATGAAACCCCTGTGCCGAGAAAGAAGAATAAAAGTAAAGTCATCAAGGAACCTGATAAGGTAGATAAGCCACTTCCCATGCAGGAGGAAGAGGAGTCTGAGAAAAATCCTAGTGAGACTGTACATGCCACTGTTCCTCCTGACAGTCAGACCTACAAAAGACTTATCAAGCAGCTTAGAGATGCAAGAAAAGAAATAGCTAGTCTTAAAGAAGAAGATAAGGTCCACTTGGCTTAGATGAAAGAGCTCATGGATGGTTACAGTCACACCCTTGACTTGGAAAGATTTGCAGAAAAGAGGGCCCAACCCCTTCATAGATAGCTAACGAAGCTCATCAGGTAGAACAAAGGCTTCCAATATTAGGATAGGAAGCTAAAGCCAGAGCTGAAGCATTTTCAGGATGAGGTAGCCTAAAGAAATCTACAGGTGTTGGTTGAAGCTGCCATTGAAGATGACAAACCAACAACTAAGGAGAGCACAACTACACCAAAGAAGCTTGTCAATGCTAAGAAGAAGAAGTATGTTGTGTCAATTTGTAACATACCCACTACGGGAGCTAAGATTTTTTGCATTTTTCTTTCTTCTTCATTGTCGAGGGACAAATTTCTCGAATTCTTACGAGGTTCTGACGTAGGCTAGGTCTTCCAATCGGGACCTTCACCCAACCAATTCATGGGTTCTTTTGTTGAAAATCCATTGTGTACAATTCACGCACCAAGTGTAGGATTTACTTCCACGTGTCCATCAGTTGTGACCCTGGGCTAAGTCAAGAGGCGCCTTTCTCATTTCGGGACTTCGAAAATCGGGACAGTTCGAAATCCAAAGGAGTCAAGTCCTTCGACATCTTGAAACCCGAAATCCTATTCACACCAAACCTGCTCTAGGATTTCACCTACCGGGACTTCACGTACCGAGATTACGTGATGTATGAAGACAAGGGTTCATACTCTTCAGTTTCCTGGGTGCCGCAACACTGAAGCCCATATATCTACTAGGCTCATTTTGGGGTTTCAGGAGTCGAGAGTTCGTGATATGTGAAGACGAGAGGTTTTCCCTTGGGTATCCCAGGTGTCGAAACAACGAAACACCAAACTCTAGCCACCCTATACCATTTTGGGGTTTCTCACATTGGGACTTCACGATATGCGAGGACGAGGGGCCTCGCATCTAGGATATTTGGGAGCTGAAACTATGAAGCTTATATATCCACTAAACTCACTTCGAGGTTTCGCAAGTCAGGATTTTGCGATGTGCGATGACAAGAGGTATCAAATCTGAGTTTCCTGGGAGTCGAAACTCTGAAGCTCATGTATATACGCTATGCTTGTTTCGGGGTTTCGTAAATCGGGATTTTTGGACTGGCAAGTACAAGAGACTTTCGCTTAGATATCCCGGGTGCCGAAACATTGAAACACCACATCTCATCCACGTTATTATCATTTCAAGGTGTCACAAGTTAGGATTTTGGGACTAGCGATTACAAGAGAACTTACCCTTAGGTATCCCGGGTGTCGAAACACTGAAACATCAAGACTCTAATCACGCTACACTATTCCGGGGTTTTGCAAGTCGAGATTTCAGGACTGACGAGTACAAGGGAACTGACCCTTGGGTTTCTCGGTTTCTGAAACATCGAAACACCTAGACTTATCCATGCTAGACCTTTTCGTGGTTTCATACTTTGGGATTTCGTTATTGGCGAGTACAAGGGAACTTACCCTTAGGTATCCCGAGTGTCGAAACACCAAAACATCAAGACTCTAATCACACTACACTATTCCGGGGTTTTGCAAGTCGGGATTTTGGGACTGGCGAGTACAAGGGAACTGACCCTTGGGTTTCTCGGTTGCCGAAACACAAAAAGACCAAACTCTAAGGGAGCCATTCTTGCTGGTGCAAGGTCTCTAGACTTAGGCCATAAAATCCTTCAACGAATCCTTGGGTAATTATCACCAGGATTGGGGACATGACTGAAAGGCCTTCTTAACTTTATCGAGCTATGAACTCTGTGATAGGGGTGAGGTAAGATTAGATATTTACTTAAATAGTAGTCCTTTCAAGGAACTCACTCCGGCCCTGGAATAGTGAGGGAACCTTCCTAGAAGGAAGTGCCTTCAGGGAAATCCAATCAAGACATCGCGTGAGTCAAGTAAATGGGACAGATCTTCTGAGAACGAGCTCGGAATATGAACTTGTTCAATGTATATGTATGCATATATATAAACGAACCGAATGTGTCCATACAAGTATAAGCATGCATCCATATTTTCCGATCAAACACACCGGGAAAACGCTTCTATACAAAAACCATTCATAAGTGCACAACCATGAGCATGCATTCCAGGAACATTCAATTTGAAATACAGGATATAAATACTTATCAAAAAACACCAGGTGTAATGCAACTACTGAGAGGGGTGCTTGTTTCCACCCAACCGTAGGCTCAACGATTCCAAATGGATTTACCACTAGCCACCCCTGAGCTAGACCACGAGGCTTTGAGACTCAGTCTCTTACTTCTCACTCGTCAGAAGTCCAGGATGAAGGTTACTCTCCTTCTCCTCTACTCATGACTCACTGTATTTCTCAGGTTTCCTCTGGTTCTCCTTCCGCGATTCCTGTCGCGCGTGTGTGTGTCTTCTCTTCTCCCCCCCCCCCCCTTCNTTCTCCCCCCCCCCCTCTTCCACACTTCTTTCCTCCTACGAGGTTGCATGTGGCACGAAATTCCCTGTCTGATGGTCAGGTCTGAGAGCTTCTACGGATGGGCGGTTCACCCCATCCCCTCATTTACTCTTGAGGAGCCTCCCCACCTACCATCCTGGCAGGTAATTCATTTCGGGGTATGAGAGTGAGCTTTGGTTTTCCCGAGCACGTACAAACCAGTATGGTTTTGGTTCGGTGGAAGTTAACGCAGCCACTCCCGGCCCCTTCCACCACCTCTCATCAACCATCGTGGTCTCTTTTCAGCACATCCCCCTCTCAGCAATCATGCAACATCCATTCATACATCATTTACATTCCTCGGACCTTTTATACTAAGGTCCGTTAAATCAAACATTCATAATCTTTGAGTTTTCCATAGTTCTTGGCCAATATAGTTATTTTTACAGACTGGGTGAAACAGGGTGTTACAATTCCCTCCCCCTTTTAAAAGAACATTGTCCTCGATGTTCTATCTATCAATAGAACGTGTAGGTATAGAAGTAAACAAAATCGAATATGCCCATTTCATGGCATCTTCCATTTCCCATGTAGCCTCATCTGGACCAAAATGTTTCCACTGCACCTTGACCTGTGCAATGGTTCGGTTCCTGAGCAGGTTTTCCTTTCTGTCCAATATGCATTGAGGTTTTGGTAGGAGTTCTCCCTCCAGTTCCACCTGGATCACAGACCAGTCAATTATATGATTAGAATCATGTACATATTTCTTCAATAAGGAAACATGGAGAACATTATGTGCTTTTACTGTGGCAGGAAGTGCTAACCTATAGGCTACAGGTCCCACTCTATATAGAACTTCAAAGGGTCCACAATATCGAGGTGCCAACTTGGCACATGCTCCCATCTTCAGGGAACTCTTCATGGGCCTAACTCTGAGGTATACATGGTCTCCCGCCTTGAACTCTCTTGGAGTTCTCTTTTGGTCGGCGTAACTTTTCTGTCGGTTCTGAGCGACCTTTAGATTTTGTTTTATCTGAATCACTTGTTGTTCCATTTCTTTCAACATGTCGGGTCCAATAGTAACTCTGTTTACAGGACTACTCCAACTATCTGGAGTATTGCACTGCCTACCGTAGAGGACTTCGAAAGGGATCGTCTTCAGGGATTCTTGGTAGCCATTGTTGTAGGCGAATTCCACTAATGGCACATAGTCTTCCCACTTTTTGGGTTGATGCATTACATGCATCCTGAGCATGTCTTCTAATATTTGGTTCACCCTTTCCGTCTATCCATCGGTTTGAGGGTGATAGGCTATGCTAAATAGTAACTTGGTCTCCAAACCAACCATCAGTGATTTCCAAAAGTTGGAAGTAAATTCCGTGTCTCTGTCAGACATGATCTCTTTCGGCATACCATGTAGTTTGAATATCTCCTTCATGAATACGTTGGCAATGTCTATTGCCTTACAGGTTGACTTGACGGGGATAAAATGAGTGGACTTGCTCAATTTATCCACCACTACCATGATGGCGTCATTCTGTTTGGTCGAGGTTGGTAATCTGGTGATGAAATCCATGGAGATGGTTTCCCATTTCCTCGAGATTGGTAGAGGTTGTAATACTCCTGCTGCGTGTCAGTGTTTTTCTTTTACCTGTTGGCATTCTATGCATTTTGCTAAGTACTCAACTATGTCTTTCTTCAATCCAGGCCAATAGAATTGTTTCCTGGTGGCCGTGATCATCTTCTGGTATCCTGGATGACCGATGTAGGGTCTTTTATGCAGTTCATCCATTATGAACCTCTTCAAGTCATCACAATATGGGATTTACAATTTGTTTCTGTAAGTGAGCAGACCTCCTTCCATCATCTGGTAGCCTCCATATTTTATTCCTGTGGGTTCCTGCTGCAGGTATGAGGTCACGGTCTGGAAGAATGTGTCTATCTCTTGTGCATTTTTGATTCTTTCCTTGACATCCATCTCGTAGGTGCTTATCACTGCCAGATGGATTGTTTTCATGCTTCTTCTAAGGGCATCGACCACCCTATTTTCCTTTCCCTTAATATGTTTGATTTCAAAATCAAACTCGTTGAGGAGGGCCATCCACCTAGCTTGTCTGGCATTGAGATTTGGTTGGTCAAATAGATATCGCAATCCACAGTGGTCTGTCATAAGTACAAATTTTCTTCCTAGGAGGTAATGCCTCCACATTTTCATGGCGTGCACTATGGCAGCTAGCTCTAGATCATGGATCACATAGTTGACTTCGTGCTCATTCAATTTTTGGGATTCATAGCAGATCACACATTCTCCTTGATAAGGACTCCTCCGAGCCCTTCCTTACAGGCATCTGTGCATACGAGGAAATCAACTTCGAGGTTGGCAATCTTCAGCATGGGTGCATGGGTCAGTAGATGTTTCAGGGTTTGAAATATTTCTTCACATTTTTGTTTCCACGTGAATTTTGTCCCCTTCTTCTGGAGGGTAGTGATTGGACACCCAATCTTGGAGTATCCTTTTATAAATCTCCTATAGTATCCTGCCAAGCCCATAAAGGATCTAATATCCAAAACGTCCCTCGGGGTAGGCCATTTCATGATAGACCTGATCTTATCTGGGTCTACTGCTACCCCTTTTTTTGATAGGACATGGCCCAAGTAATGTATTTGCTTCTAGAAAAAGTCACACTTGCTAAATTTGGCAAAGAGATGATGTTCTCTTAGCACTTGAAGCACAAGCCTAAGGTGTTCTTCATGTTCCTCTCTATTCTTGGAGTAAATTAATATGTCGTCAATAAAAACCAGCACAAATTTGTTTAGGAATTTGCTGAGCACATTGTTCATCAAGCACATAAAAGTGGCAGGGGCATTGGTCAATCCAAATGGTACTACCACAAACTCGTAGTGACCATATCTCATCCTGAAGGCATTTTTGTGGATGTCTTCTCCCTTGATTCAGACTTGATGGTATCCAGATCTTAAGTCAATCTTTGAGAAGATAGAGGCACCTCCCAATTGATCGAACAAGTCATCGATCCTGGGTAAGGGGTACTTGTTCTTTATGGTTACCTTATTAAGTTGTCTATAATCTATACATAGTCGGAGGGTACCATCTTTCTTTTTCACAAACAAGACTGGTGCTCCCCATGGAGACATGCTGGTCTAGATATAGCCTCTGTCCATCATTTATTTCAGTTGTAATTTAAGTTCAACTAGATCAGGTGTGCTCATCCTGTAGGGTGTTCTAGACACTGACACCGCTCCTGGTGAAAGTTTTATTGAGAAGTTGATGTCCCTTCTCAGAGGTAAACCCGGTACCTCTTCTGGAAATACATCTCTATATTCTCTCAATGTGGGGTGGTCTTCGAGGCTTGGTTTGTCACCTCCAATTGTTTTCAACATCTGTATTGCATATAGTGGACATCCTTTTCTGCAATACTTTCTCATTTGAAGAGATGATATTTGTCTCACCGAGACAGGTTTTTGGATCCATTGAAGGGTTATTTTTCTTCCTTCTTCACTTACACATTCCAAGGTTTTATGGTAACAGTCCAGTTTGGCTTTATGGGTGGCTAGCTAGTCCATACCAATCAACAAATCATACGATCCCAGGGGTAATATGTTAAGGGTTGCTTGGGTGGGGAATTCGCCCATAATGAATTGGGAAGCTCGTATGACCTCCACTACCCTTCTTTTGGTGCCAGTGGATAACAGTACCAACCATGGCTTGACATTTTTATGTGGCTGTAGTTCACATTTATCCATAGCCTTAGGGGCTATATAACTCAAATTTGAACCAGGGTCAATCAGAATAGACAGTAGATGGTTGGTGATCATACCTTCGATTTCCACCACTGAATCTTGGTGGTCAGCTTGGTTATTATCCAAGGCTGCATAAATTTGCAGTACACTCCTTGCCATGTTATTGACAGTGGTAGCTTCTTGAACGTTGTAAATTCTTCGGCTGTTCTGTTGTCGATGCGGGCAATCCCTCAATAGATGTTCTTCTCCAAAACCCCAACATTTCAAAGGTTCTCTCTTTGGGTTATCAGTCTTTACTCGGGAAGATCCAGAAAGTTTATTTCCACTCAAGGAGGGAAAGTTCTGCTGGTGTACACTTCGGGATGGGAAGCTCATCCTTGAGTTCTTTTTATAGTCCTTAAATCTTGGGGATTTAAACCCCCTTTTCTGGAATCCTGAACTATTCTTCTGCTTCCATCCTTCACAAGGTCCTGTTTGATGCCCAAGCTGTTCATAACAATATCTTGCCTTTCAGATAGTATCTTCTAGGGTCTTTGGTTCGTCAAATTCAATCCTGTTTTGGTAGTCCTTAAGTAGTCCACCGAGGAATCGTTGCACAATTTCATTTTCTGCTTTTATGTAGGGTACATACCTCAACAACTCGAGGAATCTGCTGACATATTCCTCTATGGCGAGTTTCTCCAGCTTGAGTTCATAGAATTCTTTATCCTTTTCGTCAAAGTATTTTTCCGACAGATATTTCTTCTTGAAGTATTTCTCAAACCGTTCCCAAGACAAGTCTTCTTCGTGAATCCCTTTTACATTCTTAAGGTCTTCCCAACAAATGGAATCCTTTCCATTCAAGTTGAAGGTGGCTACTCGGGCCTTCAAGTTTTCTGAGAAGTCATGGACTCTGAAATACTTCTTTAGTCTAAGCAGTCAAGCCTCTGCTCCCTCTCCTTTCTTTATTTCACCATCGAAGGAGGGTGGTTTGGCCTTCTTGAACTCTTCAAGATTATGATTCTTGGAAAGTTTTTGCTTCCTTCATTTTCTTTGGGAATGAGAGCTAGTTTTGTTGCTAGAAGATCTCTCCGAGTCACCAGCTTCCTTTCTAGAGGAATCATCTGACGTTTGTCCCTTATCTCTGGGGTGGACCTTTCTCGAGGTGCTCCTCTCAGTGTGGCCACTGACATGACCACGTTTCTGTATCTCAGGTTCATGTTGCAATTGTCTTTGTATGTCAGATAAGCTCTGCAGTAAAATTACATTAATTTCTGTTTGCTTCTCTTGCTCTTTTATCATCCTTTCGTTGTCATCCTTGCATCTCTGTAATTCGACCATGAGGCTCCTCACGGTCTCAACTAGATCTAGAGGGGTCCCTACCGCCCTCCTCTTGTCCGACTCTTCGTCTCTATTATGGGAGCCCTCCCCCACTTCATGGTGAGTCACCATTCTATTCATCTGTAATTTCCCGTGGTTGATCTTTCGCTTGTATGCAAAAGAAAACGCTGGTTGTTAGTCAATATTTATATTCATTTATGACCAGTACATAATTCATATTTTTCACATGTACACACACAATAGGAGTTTTCATTCTTAACTTCGACTATTAATTGAGGGGGTCAAGATAAAGAGTTACTCTTATTAACAGTACTCCGAATGGAGTCTTTGCGCAATCCGTTCATGAGCCTAAGCAAGCCAAGTGTTGTAACCATGCTCTGATACCAGTTTGTAACATACACACTACGGGAGCTAAGATTTTTCGCCTTTTTCTTTCTTCTTCATTGTCGAGGGATAGAGTTCCCAAATTCTTACGAGGTTCTAATGTAGGCTAGGTCTTCCAATCGGGACCTTCACCCAACCAATTCACGAGTTCTTTTGTTAAAAATCCATCGTGTAAAATTCACGCACCAAGTGTAGGATTTACTTCCACGTGTCCATCGGTTGTGACCCCCGGCTAAGTAAAGAGGCACCTTTCGCATTTCGGGACTTCGTAAACCGGGAGAGTTTGAAATGAAAAGGAGTCGAGTCCTTTGACATCCTGAAACCCGAAATCCTATTCACACCAAACTTGCTCCAGGATTTCACCTACCGGGACTTCGCATATCGAGATTTCGCGATGTATGAAGACAAGGGTTCATACTCTTCGGTTTCCCAGGTGCCGTAACACCAAAGCCCATATATCTACTAGGCTCATTTCGAGGTTTTGCGAGTCGGGAGTTCGCGATATGCGAAGATAAGAGGTTTACCCTTGGGTATCCCAGGTGCCAAAATGCTGAAACACCAAACTCTAGCCACGCTATACCATTTTGGGGTTTCTCACATCGGGACTTTGCGATATGCGAGGACGAGGGGCCTCGCATATAGGATATTCGAGAGCCGAAACTCCTAAGCTCATATATCCACTAAACTCACTTCGGGGTTTCACAAGTCGAGATTTCACGATGTGTGATGACAAGAGGTCTCGCATCTGAGTTTCCTGGGAGCCGAAAATCTGAAGCTCATGTATATATGCTATGCTCATTTCGAGGTTTCGCAAGTCAGGATTTCGGGACTGGCGAGTACAAGAGACTTGCCCTTAGATATCTCGGGTGCCGAAACACCGAAACACTGCATCTCATCCATGCTATTATCATTTCGGGGTCTCGCAAGTCGGGATTTCGGGACTAGCGATTACAAGAGAACTTACCCTTAGGTATCCCGGGTGACAAAACACCGAAACATCAAGACTCTAATCACGCTACACTATTCCAGGGTTTTGCAAGTCAGGATTTTAGGACTGACGAGTACAAGGGAACTGACCCTTGGGTTTCCCGATTACCGAAACACCAATACTTATCCATGCTAGACCTTTTTGGGGTTCCATACTTCAGGATTTCGCGATTGGCGAGTACAAGGGAACTTTCCCTTAGGTATCCTGGGTGTCGAAACACCAAAACATCAAGACTCTAATCACGCTACACTATTCTGGGGTTTTGCAAGTCGGGATTTCGGGACTGGCGAGTACAAGGGAACTGACCCTTGGGTTTCGCAGTTGCTAAAACACCGAAAGACCAAACTCTAAGGGAGCCATTCTTGCTGGTGCAAGGTCTCTAGACTTAGGCCATAAAATCCTTCAATGGATCCTTGGGTAATTATCACCAGGCTTGGGGACATGACTGAAAGGCCTTCTTAACTTTATCGAGCTATGGACTCTATGACAGGGGCGAGGTAAGCTTAGATATTTACTTAAACGGTAGTCCTTTCAAGGAACTCACTCCGGCCCTGGAATAGTGAGGGAACCTTCCCAGAAGGAGGTTCCTTTGGGGAAATCCAATCAAGACATCGCGTGAGTCAAGTAAATGGGACAGATCTCCCAAGAACGGACTCAGAATCTGAACTTGGTCAATGTATATGTATGCATATATATAAACGAACCGAATGTGGCCATACATGTATAAGCATGCATCCGTCTTTTCCAATCAAACACACCAGGCAAACGCTTCTATACAGAAACCATTCATAAGTGCACAACCATGAGCATGCATTCCAGGAACATTCAATTTGAAATACATGACATAAATACTTATCAGAAAACACCAGGTGTAATGCAACTGCTGAGAGGGGTGTTCGTTTCCACCCAACCGTAGGCTCAGTGATTCCAAATGGATTTACCACTAGCCACCCCCAAGCTAGACCATGAGGCTTTGAGACTTAGTCTCTTACTTCCCACTTGTCGGAAGTCCAAGATGAAGGTTACTCTCCTTCTCCTCTGCTCATGACTCACTGTATTTCTTGGAGTTCCTCTAGTTCTCCTTCCGCGATTCCTGTCACGTGTGTGTGTGTGTGTGTTTTCTCTTCTCCCCCCTCCCCCCCTTCCACACTTCTTTCCTTCTACAAGGTTGCCTGTGGCACGAAATTCCCTATCCGATGGTCAGGTCTAAGAGCTTTTAAAGATGGGCAGTTCACCCCATCCCCTCATCTACTCTTGAGGAGCCTCCCCACCTACCATTCAGGTGGGTAATTCATTTCGGGGTCAGAGAGTGAGCTTTGGTTTTCTCGAGCACGTACAAACCAGTACAGTTTTGGTTGAGTGGAAGTTAATGCAACCACTCTTGGCCCCTTCCACCACCTCTCATCAGCCATCGTGGTCTCTTTTCAGCACATCCCCCTCTCAGCAGTCATGCAACATCCATTCATACATCATTTACATTCCTCATACCTTTTATACTAAGGTCTGTTAAATCAAACATTCACAATGTTTGAGTTTGCCATAGTTCTTGGCCAGTATAGTTATTTTTATAGACTGGGGGAAACAGGGTGTTACACAATTGAAGATCCTCTTTTTACCAGAAAGAGTATGAAGTTAAGTGTCAAAATGGCAAAATAGATGGTAAGGGTAAGTACCATTTTTGAGGATGCATATTTTTGGGAGGGTTAACCAATATGAAAATATTATCTCTGCCATCTATACAAGCTTCTAAGAACTTAACTATTTGGGTTTTGGGTTTTTTCTAAGTGCTAGCTTCCTCATTGGTAGAAGGAACTACCTATTGTGCAATCAAGGTTCTTGATTAAAACAATTTTTTCATCATGAAAAACCATAAATTACTCTGCACATGTTCAAGGATTGAAGGAGATGCGATTTTGTAACGCTACCCAAACCTACAGACAGACGCAGTGTAAGAGGTGCTACCCAATGGCGCTACCTAATATTGCACAGAAAGCATAGTCTATACACATATGCAACACAGTGACACTACCTACAGGCGCTACCTTTTCTCCTTGTAGTGCACTACCCAGTTTTGCTACCCAAGGAAGCTGCCAATAAAGACCAAGGATCTAGGAGGACCAAGCTAACAACTTTTGGATAAAATGATGAGGAAGAAGGATGGAGAATTAGCAGCTAGAATTATGAAGACAACCACATGACTTGAAGGACACATGGCAAACAAGAAGCTGCACAACAAAAGGGAATCAATTCAGTTTGTATTTCAGTTGGATTAGTCACCAACATTTTCTTGTTTTATAGCATAGATAGTTTGATAAGTTGTTAGAGAAAATAATTTTTTAGAGTTTTTCAAGGGAAGGGGGCCAACTTGTACCTCCAGCTGTTGCCTCCCTTTTGTTATAAATTGATGCTGACGCCCTCAACCTGCGGGTCGGAAGGTCCACGTCAACAAAGGATCTTTTCTTACCTTGGCCCGAAGAACTCTGACACTCTTCTATTTCCCTATCGGGAAATCTTCCCCCACAACAACCTCTCATGGGATCCCCTCTTCGCACTAAGGAGATTGGACTTCATGGTTTCGTGAATACAGTGGTCAAGCGTTGGTTTCTTGAATCCCCGAAACCCGACAACAATCAACGCTAACCTCTCCTTCCCCTTTCAAGATTTTCCCTATCATGATTTCGACACTCGCGATGTCGAAAAACTCGTTTCTCCGACTCCCGACTCCCGACTTGTCGAAACTCCGATACACGCGCGAGGTTGAGCTTTCAACGCCGCGTCACCTCTGTCGAGACTTCAGACTTTGCGGTATCGCAAATCCTGATGTAGTGAGTTCAGGATTTCACCCCACGAAACTCTGAAATGGTGTGCCACCTGTCCACTTGCCGACTCCACTGTGGTCCACACAAATCCACTTAGCTTTCGGAATATCACGTATCGGAATATCGCAGTTCCCGTTACAATGTTTACAGGACTTCCACCTTCGAATCCCCAATATGGAGATCCGCTTGAAAATCGAACGACCCTTATGGCTCAGATCTATGGTCATGTCCCTCCCGAGCTTTGAACGTTTAGGAATACTTCGCCGTATCTCCCCTGCTCCTCCGTGAGATCTAGCGGCTCATGGAAATTCGCGAATTCCCCTCAGAGAATTCCGACCGTCTGTTCCTTCCCTTGGTAACTCTTCCTCCTTCGGCACAGACTTGCGATCCTCTCTTAATACTTCCAATCACAACTTCCCTTGCGCTGTTATTCAATGGTTTTGAAGGCCTTATCCTTCCTGAGCTTTGCCACGACTCTACGTCTTCGTAGAAAAACCCCTTGCTCGCACCCCTTGCGGCAATCTTTAGACACTTCCAAGTGTTGAGTTTCCCTCGACCCTGTGCACACCTGCAACAGTAGTCTCTCAATGCCTCGCTCAGGTTCGCAACCCTGAGGCTTCACTCGACCTGTGCACGCCTTGCACGGCTCCTGTGCCTATCTGCACTTCTGAATGAATGAGAACAAAAGCTACCCTATATGAACCCTTCTGTCAATGCACTCCTTGCGGACACTTCAACTGCACTCCTTCCAGGAACTCTTGCTCAGATAGAGAAACAATTGAAACTCATTCCTACTTCCTTCTAGACTTCAACTCAAAACATGAAATCATATACACAACATATAAAACAAATGTATAACAGGAAGCAAACATTCATGAGCATATCATTCAACATCAATACACAAAGAACAAACACGAAAAACCATGAATTTGAATCAACCTATTTCTATTAATCCAAATGTTTGTACATGGGTGTTCTTACACAACTCTCTACTTTTCTTCTATGCTCTTCAATTATGCTTTTGATCTGATGTTACAATACACAATGAGGGTCTCTATATCCGATTTCCCTCTTGCGTCCTAAAACTGTCTAATCTATAATTAAATTCTACCTACTTTACATTAACTACCATAAATGCCTTCTATTTACTAAGGACAAGAGCGAATCACTCAAGGTCCATTTACATTATATAAGTGCGCTTCATCTTAATGGCTTCATTTAAGATTGCGCAACAACTTCAAGGTGATTTCAAAATTTGTGTTGGGTGCTTGTCCAACTGTCCTTCGCTTCCGCGCTGGCTTGCTTGATGTTGGAGATGCTTCTGCATCATAAATAGATAGATCATTTGATTTGGTAGGTTCGGATGGTTGAGAAAGGCTCCCTTATACTGTAATATTTTGATCAAGTAACTGTGATCTAGTGATGTACTGGACTTAAGACTTTTTGACTAATACAAATCAACTTCTTTTTCAGTCTATTTGCTTCTGATGCTAAATGTTCATGCTTTGAATGATTCACATGAATGATTGTGGTGATTTTATTATGGATGTTTGATCATTATGTTATCATGATGTTTTTTTATCTTCCTTAGTTTCTTAGTTCAAGAAGATCTTGTGTTAAGAAGATTTCCTCCTTAGGCTCTTGTTGACCTGATGTTTACAACAACCCCTACACTTCTCTCAGTCAAGTCTTCCCTCTATTCATACTTATTCCCAAACTACTGATTGAAATTAGCCAAGACCTTAATTGATGGTGTATGCTAGACCTGTTATCTGAGTTAGAACATTATCACTTGAGTCCTTTTCCATTTGACCCTTTAAACACCCTTACATTCACTTATAACTTGATGGGTACTGGGCTTGCCTTCCATGCAATCTAAAGGTGACTCCTAGTGCTAACACAAAGTACACCAATTTTTTTACATGGAAACCCAAAGTGGGAGAAAACCACATAATGCTTTTTATTATATGTCTTGAATAATTACATTCATTGGAAGCACCACCTTCCTTAGTTTTTCAACTGCAACTGGAAGGAGGCTCCAACCCCCTAGTTTCTCAAGATACAACCTGAGGGAAGCTCCAAATCCCCAATTCTCTGGCTACAACCAGAAGGAGGCTACAACCCCCTATGCTCTCTAGATACAACCAGAAGGTGGATACAACCACCTGTCCTTTCCCCATCCAACCGCCCTGATGTATAAGTAGAATGATGAAAGAACTGTCAAAACTATCACTGTGAGATATACCACTGTACAATTGTATCAACCTATACCACTGACCTTCAACCAACCTATACAATTGCCCTGTAATTAATTTGTACCTGAACTAAACATGTATCAACAAAATAAAATAGGTACACGACCTGTAGTTCTACATCACGCGTATGTACACGCCCTATCTATTATGTATCCTATGTATGTACGTGACCAAACTGTTATGCATCCTGCGTATGCCTTCTGAAAACTAGGGTTTTCTTTCTCTTTAAAACTTATGACCCTTTGTAACTTCTTTCACATAGATCTGTAACCTGTCACTATATCCAGACTGTATCTGTGCCCTATGCTTGCATCCTATTTACCCAAAATCTCTATATCTCTCTCTTGTCATGTGGCATATAAATGTGTGTAATCATGAAAAAGTATAATATCCCTTACATGATCCATACATCAAACCCTTTCTAATATTCAACCTCTCAATACATCAACCAATACAAGCTCTCAACCATGTACCACAAAAACCCTTATCCATATGCCAGGAAATACAAGATGTGCCTCAACTCTAACAAGAAGTATCAATGATAAATATAGCAACATTTTATTTCTGTAGATATGACCTATACATAATATCCCATGCAACCACTAGTCTCTCTAGGGAGAATCTTCAAATCTCCATAACCATTTCTCATGCATACATCAAAATCCAACTATTCATAGAAATAAGACATACCTTTTGAACCAATGGATAGATATGATGTATCTGAGAACTATAGACCTTCTTGGGAGCTTGATCTCAGAATCTATAATATTTTCATATTTATCTTCTCAAGTTTCCATGGCTTTACCCACATGTACACACCCTAATACACTGCCAACCCCTGTATGTACGCACCCTAATACACTGTTAGCCCTTGTATGTACGCAACCTAATACATTGTCAGCCTGCGTACACCTCATAAATTAGGGTTTTTTAGTATTCGCTATAATTCTGAAACTTTCGCTGTTAACCCTTCATACTACCTTAGACTTTTGCAACTTCAGATGTATCAATGAGTACTTGCAATAAGCCTTACATAACAAAAGATATTCAATATGTTCAAGTGTAATTAAATGGGAGAGCCTTTCCTCTTATTTATACTTTCATGTAGCATCCCACTTTCCTTATTTTAGGGATTTCTCCAGTAACTTTATTATTTAAATAATTTCTTTTGCAAACACTTTGACTTTTTGGGGCTTCTAGATGACTCATGAAGGTTCTCCAACTTCACATGGCCATAACTCTCTAACCATGAGGAGTTATGTGACGTTCCACGTGCCACCAGAAATGGAATTACATGTACTATCCATTTAGAATAGTCTTACCTACAAATATATCAAACCACATACCATTATCCATTAAACAAACTTGGGTCCATTACCCAAACCTTTGTGCTACCAGAATTCACTACCGTACTTTCTTCAAGGGTTGACATCAATGAAAACCAACCCAATTAATCAACATGAATAGCTTTGATGGAACCAAATCAAAACTAAAAAGATGGAATATTTCTAAAAAATCAAGTTTGGATATTGATCTTGATTATAATGAGGTAAATTGGGACATACAAGTGTTGCTTCAAACCGGGTAACAGTTTCAGATAGATGGAGATATTCTCACAAAGCCTTCTTTTGGATCTTCTTTAGAACCCACCTCCCATTAGGAATCTTATTTATTCACTTTTCATTCTCTTTTCACGCCTTGGATCTTCCCATGAAACTAGAACCTTGGAGCACATGCTCAATAAAGGGGTGGGTGCATTTACAGACAAACATTTTAGTTAGGATCCCTTGATTGGGGATTCTACTTCTTGCCTTTAAGTAGAAAAAATGGATACAAGTCTTTCCTCCTTAGGAACATCGTGGTAGTTGATTCTCTTCTAAATAAAAAAAAATCATGAAATTAATACCTTATATTTAGATAAAAAACTTATATTTAGATAAAAAAATATTTCCTTTTATATTGCCCAAATTTCATATCCAATAAAACACTCTAATAAATAAATAATTTATTAGGATTGATAAAAAACTTTTTATAGTTCTATTCATGATCTCTTCTTTAAAAAAATATCTCAAAAAAACATTAGATTCCACTGTATTGGCCTTCATTGTATGGAAAATTGGCACTAGTATGAAATTCTATCAATTTTCCATATATTGTCTTTG
>ML785585.1:25394-39437 GCA_009831015.1 Picea engelmannii
TATATATATATATATATATATATATATATATATATATATATATATATATATATATATATATATATATAATTCTATCAATTTTCCATACTTATACTAAAAAATTCTATCAATTTTCCATACTTATACTTGCCTTGAAATTTTCAAGGAAATAATTATTTTTTCTAATTTATTGGGCACTTTTTAGATTAAAATTCTTTTAAAATTTTGAGCAATATGGATATTTTGATATCTATGAAATTTATATTTATTTATCAAGAATTGTTTATTACATATTTCTTTTTTACCAAATTGTATTGGAACCTGTATTCGAATTGGAAACTCGCTACTATGCTTTCAACCCCACTTAAAAAACTAACACAATGCAATGATGTTTGTCTATATATGTTCCTGGATTGTTCTTAATATTTTAGGGTCAAATTTGAATAATGCATAGATCTCATATAAATGATCAATTTTGTGCCTTTAGAGTATCTATTCTAGTTGGATGATGAGTGAAATTGATATTATATTTCTAGTTGAAACTTGGGAGCATGAAGAATATAAGGTCCCTAACATTGAAGGATTTCTCTTGTGGTCGGCATGGAATAAGAAATCCTCCCACAGAGGGATTAGAGGTATTTTTTGCTACATAAAAATGACATTCCTTCTCACATTCAACTTCATAAGAAAGACCCTCTCAATTAGTACATATGGATGGAGATTTTAGATATTAAAGCTAAGAATATTTATATAGGTGTATGTTACTTCATGCCTATCAATTCTACTTTTTATAAGAAACACAATCTAGATAAGAATTGTCCCTACAAAAACTTAGAGCACGATATCTACAACCTAAGAAATAAAGGTAGTATCCTCTTTCTAGGAGACATAAATGCTAGAATTACACCCAATCAAGATATTTTTCTAAGCAATGATTCCAACCCTAATCCTCTTTGGCTAGATGAAGACCTTGTTTTTGCTAACAGATGCAAAAGAAACTCTAAAGACCAGAACAAGAACTTATTTGGTACTGAGTTAATTAAGATTTGTATCTCTCAATATCTAATAATATGCAATGTTCTAATGAAGTGGCCAAATTGTAATTGGATGACTTGTATCCATGGGTTGGGTAGTAGTGTCATGGACTATGTGATATCAAATATTCCATATACAACCAAATTGTAAATTTTGACCTTTTACATGACCATGAGATTGACTTTGATCATAGGCCTTTATCCCTAACTCTAAACTTTTTCATGCATAAAATTTCCATGGAAGAAAACTCTGATAACCAAGGCACTTTCTTTTTGACAAAAATAAGCTGACATTTTCTTAAATCACTTAAATAGTGAATTAAATATCCTATCATATAAGAACAATATTGAGACAACTATCATAATTTTACGACAACCCCCTCTACTTCCATTAACAATTTCTCTATTAAGGTGTTATCTAACAATAAAAATAGGACGACCAAACCTTGGTATGAAAATGAGTGTAAAATTGCTAGAAAATCCATTAGGGATACCTCTAATGAGTCCTTGAAATATGATAATATCAAAGATACAAAGACCTAATTAAAAAGGTACCACATAAATAGAAAGCAAGAAAATATTCTACACCTATCAAAGCTAGATCCTAAGAGATTCTAGAGGCAAATTTTGACTCATAAAACTAAAGAAAATAATATGATTCTCTTGAAGGACTGGAACTACTACTTCAAAAATATTTATTAATCCCCTATTGTTGTGAACAAATTTCCAAACATTTCTATAGACAATGAATTTTTTTTCTACAGAAGACATAAAGTTTGGGGTTAAGCAACTCACAAAAGGGAAATCTAAAGACATTGAAGGCTGCCAAGTTGAAATCTTAAAAATTGGAGGACCTGTCCTCATCCTTGACATACACAAGTTCTTCAATTTAGCAGTCAAGCAGGGCTTCCCTAAACCTTGGACTCAAATCCTCATTATTCCTATATTTAAAAGTTGGGATAAAATTAGTCCCTCTAATTAAAGGACATTGTTAGCCCCATCTTAGCCAAGTGATACAAAAGTATTTTGGAAAATAATATCAATATATGGCTTGAAATCTATGGAGAAAGAGTTAAAGTACAAACCAACTTTAGAGGATATTATTCAACTATGGACCATGTTGTTACGCTTAGGACCATTGTAGAAGAGTATCACAATAGAAAAACTAGTCTCCTTTGTTGTTTCATTGATTTCATAAAATATTTTGACATAGTGCCTATGACTAACCTTTGGAATAGGTTATAAGAGCTAAAAGTTCATTCTGAGCTCAAATTTGCTGCAGTAAAACTATATGAGAGTGTTATTGCCAAGTTTAGGGTCATTGAGGTTTGGTCGGAAGAAATTAACTATAATATATGAGCCAAGCAAGGTCGTCCCTTGTTCCCTACCCTCTTTAGCATATACATTAATAAGTCAGAGCATTGGTTGGAAGATGTTGGTTGTATTGTCTTGACTCTTATTAATATTGTCATAATCCTTCTTCTTTATGCTAATGATATTGTTCTTATGGAAATGAATATCTAATACCTTAGTAAGTATCTAAGGATCCTCAAGGACTGCTACTCTAATATGGGTATGACTATGAATACTGACAAAATTAAGGTTATCATAATCACATACCAAAAGATCACCTATGACACTTTTGTATATGACAACAATAGTATGGAGGAAGTGCCTTCATACAAATATATTGGGATTGATATTCATCACAAGATTAGTTGGAACTACAATCTTGAGAAAATGATAAATGGAGGGTGGAAAGATTTTTATGAACTTGAAAACAAGTGTAGATTAGCAAACCTTTGGATGTGGGATAAGGAAAAACCCTCTCATCACTCTGGTCATCTTATATGGATGTGAATTTTGAGGATATAGTATATCTATATAATATTGGAAAAATATAGAGAAGATCCAAAATATTTTTATAACTTATAATCTAAAGATTAAGGTTAATACACCATATCCTATCCTCCTCAGCAAAGCGAGCCTTTCCCATATTGAGTGCACAAACATGATTAGGTAATTAGAGTACAAGAACAAGATAAACAACATGGATGACAAGAGGCTCCCAAGATTGCTTCAAACTCCATCCAAAATGACCAAAAACTCAAGTGGGGGTGACATCAAGATTCCAAGTGTTGGCTAAATCATTGGGGAATACAAGAAGATGTTTTTCCGTAGAATATCAATACTATTAAAAATATTAGTATATCTAAATTTAAAGATAATTTGTGGTGCACTAAATAATTAGAAGATATAAGAAAGCTAAGATACTACAAGGAGGTGGTCAGCCATAATCTAGAGGATCAAAAGTATCTCTCAATTCTAACTAGTGCAAAGAAGAAAATCAATGTTTCTAAGATACAAACCAACTCCCACGAGTTACATACTGAAACTAGACGTTGGAAAATTCCCAAAACATTGTGGGATGCAAGAATCTGTCATCTTTGTCACACTAAGAGGGTTGAAGATGAAAAACACTTTCTCCTAGAGTGTCCTATGTATACCCAAATTAGATCACAATTTCAAAATATTTGTCGCAATACCGACCTTCCGAACCTCCTAAGTCATCAAAACTATGGTGATCTTGGAACACTTCTCTCAAGGATTTTTAAAATCTAAGTAATCCCTTACCTTTCTTAAGGTCCTATAGACCAATTCTACTCTCAATGGATTCTAATCGTCATCATCATATATATGTTTTGTTGGAATACTATAAAAGAATTCTAAAATCAATCACTCTTATTAGGGAGATATGGTTGGTTTTTTTCCAATTTATATATTCTTTTTTTCTTTTTCATCCCTTGAAAGTGGCAAAGCTTATCAAAATTCAATGAGAAACTCATAATGATGATAGTCATAAATGATGAGTATCAACTAATGCATGTTGACGCATCACCCTTATTCAAAGAAAACCACACTACCTTTAATCTGTAATAAAAAAAAAACTATATATTTTATTATTAAATGATTTATTCCATAACAATTTTGATTATATATATATATATAATATTTTGCAATTTATAAATTTTATTATTAAACAATTTAATTCACATCAATTTTGATAGTTTAATATTTGCAAAACACATTTAAATCGATACTATTTCCCACATACTATTCCTAAAATGAGCAATGTGGATGGATACTTTGGTTTATCTAAAGAACAGTTTGCAAGGTTTTCCATATAGAGTGGATATGAATATTAATTACTTAAATAAATAATACATATTATCTTAAAAAAAAATCACATCAATATAAAATGGATATTGATGTTGAATCATTCATTTTAAATTATTTTTATAAACAATAAATATTATCGTAAAACAATCAGATTCATATAAAGTGAATATGGATATACAATCGTTTAAATACATAATAAATATTATCTTAAAACAATTAAATCCATATAAAATGGATACAGATATTAGATTACTCATTTTAAATTATTTTTATAAACAATAAATATTATCTTAAAACAATCAGATTCATATAAAGTGAATATGGATATACAATCGTTTAAATACATAATAAATATTATCTTAAAACAATTAAATTCATATATAAAATGTAAAATGGATAGAGATATTAGATTACTCATTTTAAATTATTTTTATATTATAATAATAATTTAATTTTAAAGTTATGGTTAAATTAGACATTTTTTCATGCAACAATTTAACAATTTAACTCTTAAAGTTTAAAAAAATATACATACTTTACTCATTTCTAAATTTAAACCTATAACTTAAAAAAAAAAAAACATTTCTAAATTTAAACCTATAACTTTAAAGAAAAAAACAAATGTTCTTAACTATTATACCACTCAATCTTTAAAATAATATAAATATTGAATCGCTCATTTTAAATCCTTTAAATATAAAATAGATATTATCCTAAAACAATCCATATATATTATTATTTTGAATCCTTGGAATAAACAATGAATCGCTTTGATAAACAGTAAATATTAACTTAAAACGATCACATCCATATAGAGAGGATATGGATATTTACGGTGAATATTATGTATAAAAAAATTTCGTTTAAAATAGGGAAATAATAAGTTCATTTTCAAAAGTTTCGTAAATTTACAAGAACGTGGCCAAGAAACCTATCATTTTACTATTTCGAATATATACAAAGTTGGTCATGGAAAAGTTATCACTTGACTCTCCCTTGCAAATTTAATAGTATGTGCCAATTTCTACATTTTGGTTTTCCCTGTCTTGGCGATAATAGTTTGGAATTGGAAACACAGCCCAGCACGGAATTCTCGACTTCTTTCGCACCGCTAAATTTCAATCGTGTGGCAACGAACGCACAATATTTTTTTTTGCCTTAAAAGCAATTTTTTTTAATATAATATCAAGCTAAGCATAGAAAGGCAAAGCAAAACCCAAATATGAAGAAGCCAAACATGGCTCGCTTGTGCTCGCTCCGATCCTCCCAATCCTAATTGCTCGGATTCCAAATCTTGGCTTTCTTTTTCTTCTTTGTTACCCTCTTGCAAGTTGTAGTTCAATGCAATGCCACGAATATCTAAGGGGAATAAAGATGTGGGTTAGTGTCACTGTGAACTCATCAAAATATGACTATGATTTTTGATTATGACTCTTATTGATCATCCTCAATCATCATTCGTTTTTTTTTGTCTTGCTCAATTTACTCATGACTCATCAATATCATTTAGAGAGCTTACCACTTGAGAGAGACTCTTCACTATGGTTATATAAATTTGCATCAAGTTTTATTACATCCTAACACTGCAATACTATCTATTAGATATAGATTTTAAGGGAGTTGTTTGAGCTTTGACTAACTACTCTAACCCTAGCAATTTCATATTGTTTCTATTCAAACTAAGGATTTAGCTAAACTATCACTAATCTCTAACTAGTTAGGAGAATACTACCTTTATGCAAGGTGTTTACCCCTTTTAACTTGCATAATTTTCATAATTTTTTAATGTTCTACTTTATTCCCATCCTATAGGCACTCATGGATTTATTACCTCTTTAATCTAATGTTACTAAACATTCTACAGTTCCTTAAAATGAACTTTGTCATTATCCCAATCATTTAACTCAATTGGCAACAATTACTTCCTGATAGGCATCATCTTTATTTAGACCTTATAGCGATTCTTTTTTTTCCTCGAAAAAAATCATAGCTTCTATTTTAGAAAAAAAAAGATACAATAGGTAGATGTTGTGGCGATGATTAAAAAAGAAACTGTGGAGCTTGGCCAAAATTACCTCATTTTTTGCCATAAAAGCCGACAATACCTTTATCCAAAAAGGCATAGAGAACTAGACTTTTATCATCCTACATGAGACCTGAGATTTTAAGTCCAAAAACTATATAGAAAAAAAAATCACAATAGTACATACTGCCTTACAGATCATGGAAAACATAGTCACTTTTGGAGATTACCACTCCATCAAGAAATTCCTCAATTATAAATTGGTTTATGTTTAGAAATACATAATATTTAGACATAGAGTCTGCAAGAGAGTTGAGTTCTTTCAGGATATCTATGTCACTGATTTGGTGAAAGATATCTAAGATTGATTTCAATCGATGACCAAGTTGAGAAAGAGCTAGGTTTTTGAATCGAGCTTCCACCTTCCTCCTTTCAATAACCATCTTAGAATCTCTGAGGACCTACCACTCATGCACATTCTGATTTGTTGCACATTGTAGAAGCCCATACAAGGCGTTTAGCTCACCTTGATTATTCATTCCCACAACCAAACAAGCCTTGTCAGTTATATAATGGGAATCTGGAAAATAGAGAATAAAACCCAAACCATAGGTTCTATCCAAGCCTTGACAAGCCCCATTGAAATACCCCCAAACAATATGCATGTTGATGTCCATAGATCCAATCACTCGATTCTTTTTAAATTTTGAACAATCCTTATAGTGTGACAACATGCCCAAGACTTGTTGAGAAAACTGAAAAGAGGGGAGCCATGTATCTTCAAAAAAAAAGATTTCCAAGACAACCAAATACCCCAAGCAACCAAATTTGGGAGGATCCTGATCTCCTTGATCAAGGGACAAGTAAAAAGTTCATGAAAACAATATGACAAAGCAATTTTATCCCATAAAGGAGGTATTCCCCACTTATTCCGAATTTCCATCCATACTTCGAAATAATATGAACATTCCAAGAAAAAATGAGTATTTGTTTCTACAAAGCATTTGCAAAGGTAGAAAAAATCCGACCCCTACTTTCCTCTAGTCTACATTATGTCCCAAGTTAAAACCCATTCTTTGAGGACAAGCCAAAAAGATATAATACTTTTCTATGGTCCTCGAAGCTTCCATAATTTCCTATACCACCAAAGCAAGGCATTTTCAACCTCATTCATCATAGCATGATACTTGAGTTTTACCAAATACAAATCTCTCGACTTGTTAAAAATCCATACCATCTCATCCTAGACATCCATGAGATTAATATGAAACTTTCTCAATTCATAAATGAAAAAGTCCCAAGAAGGGTGCCATTGTGAATTTAATGCCAATATCTTTGTCGAATGTCATCCTTGATTCTACATGGTCGATCTAGTTGGGTCACTCGCTCGGTTGAGCGTGCAACACCTAGTCTCCCTTAGATGGGCTACATGATCCTCGGGTAATAAAATTTTGTTTCCACACCCCACAATAACATCCATCCCAACTCTCACTTGAGAGCCCAATCCAACCTTCCAAGCCAATAAATTAACTAATATAGGAAATGCTTGTGTGATGGATCGTCACTAATTAGAGGCATTAAGACTAGACTTGTTTTTCTTGCAGATCTAGTCTAATATCAAATCAGGTGCTATGTATTTATAAACTAAAATTCACCTCCAAAGGCTATCTTAGTTCATGAATACCCACAAAGATTTTGTTGATGTTGGCCCTTGACCAAGTTTTAAGGGATTTGGTCAAGTTTTACCTATTTTGGGACTTCAACATCCCGTCGAAGGAGGAGCGCAAGACGAAGCAGAGATCACGGATATCATCCCCTTTTAGGGCCCCTTTTGGGATTTAGGATTATGTAACGGACATGGGATGTCATCCCATGGGTTTACCCATGTTTAGGCCTATTTTGTAATGTATAAATAGATGTCTAGGCTATGTAAGAAGAATAAGAAAAGGGATCTATGTGATGTGAGTCTGATAAGCTAAGTGCTAAGTGCAAGTACGGTTTGTAGATGCTCTGTGCATACTGGGAGGGACTTGCATAGGTGCAAGGTATTGTAATAGGCTGTGAAGTGCTTTGTGCTATAATGCAAAGAAGGATGATCTAGTGAGGTGCGCAGATCTCTTCTCCTAGGCGAAGTAGGGTTTTGAGGCTTTTTGCTTATAACTGATTGATTGAATACAATAAAGAAGAAGAGTTTGTGGATGTAGCCCCAGGGTGGGGGTGAACCACATAAACACTGTGTTGTTTTGCTTTGTGCTTGTCTTGATGTGTTTATAACTTCTCTTGCTAAGTGCTTTGATAGAGATAGATAAATCTGCTTATGCTTTGTGCTAATAATGTGTAAGAATGTTAGATCTGGCCTATATGAAGGTGCTTAGTGCTTGATCTACTAGATATAACCTACTTGTTGACAATAAAGTGTTTAAATACATCAGATCGTAGTGAATGATGCGATGTTCTATTCTATCTGCGCAGTAGTTATTAGGTGAATATTGATGAACTGTTGATGCTAAGTGCTCTATTAAATATTATAATCACAGATTTGTGTCCCAACTAAGGTTGCAGAAACTTGAGTCTTGCAACCACCCCTGCCTCTACCTTGGGTGAGACTTCATATTCTTCACAGGTGTTGCTGAAAGGGACGATAGTTAGGGTTTTGTTGGTGCGTTGTTGTAGCGTTGAACCCTGGGTTTGCCCCTGTGCCAATAAAGGTTCCGTTGTCAGGACCTGAAACTGTGATTGCTGGGAATTGAAGTAAAGAAAAGAGAAGTTATGTGCGTAGATCTACTTTTGAAGTGCGCAGTATCGAACCTAACTGTTATTGCTGGGAACTGAGAAAGAAGAAGCTTTGTGCAAAGATCCTAACTAAAACTGTGAAAGCTCTGTACGTAGATTTGTTGCCCTAGTGTGCAACATTCTACTTGACCTGTGAAGCTCTTTTCCAAGAAAAGAAGTCAGATCTGAAGAAAAGAGGTAATACCTTTAAGCTTTGTGCTCTGATACATGTAAGAATAGTGAAAAGTTAAAGATCTGAGAACTTTGTGCTTTGTAGAAGTAAGATTAGTGGAAATTTTTGTTTCGAAAGTATGAATCTAGGTATGTTTGATAGATCCTATCCTAGCTTGAAAACTAGGATATTAATAGATGAAAGAAGATTTGATATGAATAGTGAAAAATATGTTATACTTATGCATAGAAAGAATGTTTGGACTAACAAATGGATGTAGGATCCTAGAAATATTTTTTTATAGGTTAGCTCCTATGAGCCTAGCGCGCAGTACAGGAAAGGCTGAAGCTCACTTAAACGAAAGAGAGGATTAACCCTCTATTACAGTTGTAGAAAACCAGGACATCTTGCTAAGGAATGCCCTGGGAAAAGACTTAGTTATCTTTGTTGTAAAGCTATGGACCATGAAATGTTGGATTGCCCTAGAATGATTGCTAAGTTGGAAGGAATGAATCTAAATAAATAAAACCCTAAGGTAGATCCAAAAATAGAAGAACCCCAGAAATAATTAGAGAAAGTATTGCTACAAATAAACGAAACCTTGAATGACCATCAACATGTCAAATTATCAGAGATCTTAAAAGAAAAAGAATGCCTTGATGAAAGAATAGGAGACTTCGATGTTGACTGTGTTCTGGATGAGGAAACACAGGTGAATATTATGACAAAAAGAACTTGGGAACTTTTAGGAAATCCTGCTATGATTCCTTCATTAGGAGGAATAGGGTTATTCAAAGGAAAGATGATAAACATATGTGGAAGGCTCGCTCAGATACCTATGACTGCCAATGGAACTTCGATAGAAGAATATTTCGAGATTATTAAATTTATCGAGGACAACGCCCCATTTACCATGTTATTAGGAAAACCTTGGATTGACAGAGATTGAGCCAGACGAAAGAAAGAAGAAGAAGTTTTGGAGCAGAAGAAGCAAGAATTAAAAGATTTCATGACTAGAAGGATCACACACCTTATCGAAGAACAAAAAAATAGATTGAAGCTATTTAACACTAGAGACCTGGATGTCGAAGTTGCAATAACACTAGAGGATCCACATAATATTGAATTACCTATCCAAGACAAAGAAGAAGTATTATCTTGGAACCCTAGGGAAGAATCTCAACAACGCGAAATGACTAGGTCAACAGAAGACAAAAATCATAATGGAAAAAGGAATACTGAGACAAAGCTCACTGGAAAGAAGGGTAGAAAGTTAAGTAAGAAGAGAGCCAAGATCGATAAGTTGCAGAAGGCTCCAGAGGGAACTTCGCAGAAGGAAAAATTGCAAAATTGGAGCTTCGCTAGGATATCAGAACAATGACACATGGCACTTTGCCATGACGAAGAAATATAGCCATTGGGGACATTATAACCATTATATCAATGCTTTGAATGGATAGAAATACATTTATGGCCAGCCAGCTCGCCATCCAACCATTGGGACCACGCCATAATAGACAGAACCGAGTTAATGAAGGCCTCATACCCATTGCAATCGACCCATTGTCGAGTTACCTATTTATCCCACCGCGCCACACACTGAGAACACTTTTGCCAATTGAGAATTTGAGCCCACAGACTAAGTTGAGTTTATACGGTGATCATCGTTCTTCTTCTCTCTATCTCCTTACTGTGTCTAAGTTACCCACTGAACCTAATATTGTTAACCCCGAGCGTGTATGTCGGATGAGTTGAGCGCTGCAGAAAGAGTTGTTGAGGAAGTTTTGATCGACCTCATGACTGAAAGAGTCATGTCAAGGGCTACAGGTATACAAGCATCATCCATGAGAGGACTGCCAGTCTCTCCATCCACTTCTCGTGGAGCAAGACCATCACGTTCGTCCAATGAGAAGCGAACTAAGCACAGGGATGACTTAGCAAATGCTAAACTGATCCCGACTATCTTACCCACCTATATACCACCTTTAAGCGGTGTTGTAAACCACGACAACATACCTAGAGATTTCGAGTACGCCTTAGTCAGTGCGTACCTCCCGAAGGGGATACACATAGTGTGAGCAGATCAAGATAAGATTACAGCGTTGAAGTTTAGCGAATTCAACCTCGATGATCACAAAGTATAAAACATGTTACCCCCACATAAGTATATGACTACAACAAAAGGGAAAAACTCAAAGGTAATTCCCCAAGCATGGACCCATAACCTCTGCAGTCCACCCTACTCAATGTCATGAAAATTCCCAAGTTCGGAAAACACCAAGAGGTGAATGCATGTGTCAAGTTGTTGTTGTCTTGTTACCATGACGGATACTTGTGTCTAAACCACCGTATCATAGTTGATCCGACCTTGATCAATCGAATCACGAGTTTGAGTATGCAAGGATCCGACCCACAGGATTTCTATCCTAGAAAAGCCATGGACCGTGCTCTCACACAAAGGATCAAGGACACCTACGACGATGTCGAGAAGGGCATGTGAGGCTACAAGGTAGCCTCTATTTAGAATGACACGGTGCACCTCACCTGTCATATGATTGCAGGGAAGTTAGTACGCAAGAAATGACCCACCCAAGTGACTGGTTTTGAAGTCGACCTCGCAGGGAAGTGCGTAGAGGGCCTACAAATTAATTGGGCGAAGTACCTAGTGAACCAGATAGAACTTGACTGAAGAGAAGCGCAAGATCAAGGATATGAATTCCATTTCAGCTGGCTCTTGATCTTGATCACTTTCATTTCCTAGGAGATGCCGGAAGGTGCGACATTCCTGGACATCGAGCCTTTCGAACCATTAGCCGCAAAGTTCAGTACATTGTGGTACTCAAGTGACATGAATAATCAATGGCAGTCAAATGTCGTGTTCCATACATACTACAATCAACTGAAGATAGCCATACAGTCCGAGCCTTGCATGACGTCGAACACTATACACTGATTCAGGCCTTTGATGAAGTTCAACGCTGATCAACATTTCATTTATATCACAGCGCGAGCTGATGAGAAAAAGAAACAAATTCAATCCTACTATAAGCTAACGGAGGAGGACTTAGAGGACATTACTAAGGAATGGTCCCCTGACCTCCTTATTCTAGCCGACCCTATGGAGATATCCGACATCGACATCCCAGAAGCTGCGCAGGATACACTTGGACATAGCAAAACAAATAAGACTGACGAAGTACAAGATTTAAGAAGTGCCTCAGTGAAGACTGCTTCCATGTCACTAGAGCAAGGAGGCGATGGTGAAGAGATAGATGGGACATAAGCTAAACAAAGGAAAGGTGAAGTAACAATGCCCAGAGATGAGGAGGACCCCTCTAAGAAAAGGAAGGTTTCCCCCCCAAAACCTTTCTCCCAGAAGAGATCAAAACCCCCTATAACTAAGATGCAGACCATCCTCAACTCTGATGATTTCAATTTCATCATAGCATCCCTGAACGATGCTTCGTTGAAGATAGCATAGAAACAAGAAGCTAAGTAGGAGGATATGTACCATAGAATTGAGGTCAAAATCCAAGGGGTGCAGCAGGAACTACAGTCCAGCCGCACAGTTTCCACTGCGCCTCTACCACTAGGAACACTAGAATCGGGAGATGAGCCTGCCCAACTCCACCGGCTCGTTGATACAGTCAAAGCTCACCTTCGACAAGCACAAGAGGAAACAACGCAAGCCACCTAGGATTTGGTACAAGTACATGGAGTACTTGTAGAACAATTTCGAGATGCCGAACAGGAAAAGAGTGATCTCCAAGCGAAGTTCGATGAAGAAAAGGCACAGCTGCAACAAGGCAATGAACAGTTGCTCGCCGAGCAACTTGAAGTGAAGGAAGTGGTCAACAGAGCATTGCGCTCTGTGACTGTCGTAGAAGTAAAGGTATAGGATCAAGTCATGAAGCAAGTAGCGCAACTTGAAGAAGTGATCCAACAGCTGCAGCAACACATCGCAGACCTAGAACTACGCATTGTGCTCGAGACCCCATAGGAGGTAAAGGACCAAAGAGAAGAAACTGTCAGGAGAATAGTTGAAAGGCTAAAGACCCTTACCTTAGAATGTAAGCAATTCACTAATCGCAGTGCCCAGACATATGAGAAACTTATCGAGAACCCAAAATTGTAGGCACTAGAGTCGCATCTCCAGGAAGCGAAGCAACATGCAGAAACACTACAGATGTAGCTAAAATCCTTGACAACTGTGGAGAGAATGAAGAGATCTCAAGAGTAGAAAACCGCCCAACAACAGATCCAAACCATCCAAAGCAGATTCATGGAAGTAAATTAGAAACTCTGACCTGTCCAAGACAAGGCTTACCAATTGTTCCTAGAGGTCGAGAGCCAGGGAGCAGAATTAGAGCAGGTTAGCACCACAACAAAACAATGCCTAGAAGGACCTGTGAATGATGCATTCATTCAAAAGCTTGTTGAAAAAGATCTTGTAACACAACAACAAGTCAAATAAGTTCGAGCCAAGATCAAAATGTTTGAAGAAGAAATTACTACATCAGAGTGACTCGGGACGAGTCACAGGTGAGTGTTGGGGGCCTATTGGCCCTTGACCAAGTTTTGAGGGATTTGGTCAAGTTTGACCTACTGTCAGAATTCGACAATCTGTCGAAGGATGAGCGCAAGACGAAGTGGAGATCATAGATCTCAACCCCTTTTAGGGCCCTTTCTGGGATTCCAGATTATGTAACGGGCATGGGATGTCAGCCCATGGGTTTACCCATGTGTTAGGACCACATATTGTACCCTTTTTGCCCATACTTTTTGCCATTGTTATACCCTTCATCACCTGTATTTAGACTTATACTATCATTCCACCTGATCATTCCAAGGTACACAACGTCCTTTCTCATTACTACACGTTT